>VDFB02059515.1:0-165748 GCA_007258455.2 Sequoia sempervirens | reverse complement strand
GAACATCTAGGAGCTTGCCTCCTTCCTGGCTATTTTGAATATCTAAGAGCCTACCTCCTTCCTGGTTGTTTTGGCTTTTGTCCACTGTCTGCCATCTAGCTTTCTTCCACCGTCTTTCTGCCCTCTGGTGCTCACACCCTTGAAGCACACATTAATGTTTATGGTCCAAATGAGCTTCAAATATGAATATCAAGATATTTTAATGATGCATGGATAGATCTAACAGGGAATTTTTAGGTTTGACTAACATTTTCCTTAACTCATGTATAATTGCACTTACGACACTTCGTGTTTGCAGGAGTCAAGAAGCCTTCCATAGGTCTATCAAAAAGGCCCATTGAGGGAGTTGTCCTACCTTTTTCCAGATGATGATGATTTCTAAGGAGCTTTTTTCCTGAATCAAGGGCCACCAATCCATTGATGCCAATTGTCGATGGACTTGTTTGATCAAAGGAAGAACACTGCAAGCACATCAAACAAAAGACAACTTTCAGGCAGTTTTAGCTATAGTGAAAAGAGAAATCAGCTAAATGACAAAATTGCTATAGTAATTGGCACTAGATGACAAAATAGAGAAAAGACAAGGAATATATTTTTAATTGTTGAATATTGTGGGGTAGGTGAAACCCTAATGTAATTGAATCTAGACCATACATTGCAAATTGATCCTAGCCATTCATTTGGGCTTTGGAAAACTATAAATAGGGGCTTGCCCCTCATTTGTAAGGGTTGGAGAATTGATGTAAATACATTCTATAGCAATAGAAAGCAACATTGCATGATTTATGGGTGTTCCTTTTGATTTTTCTCTTCATGTATGCATGGTTCACCTTCCATGTTAGTTTTAGTGTTAGTTTCTTGTATGGGAGTGGTGATGGTGTTTGCTGTTTCAGTATTTGATGAACTTCCAGCTCATGCTTTTTGTGGTTCATTGATGATGAATCACTTTGTAAAGCTAGTTTGAGCCTCTTTCCTTTATTGCTACAACTTAGTTCGATTGCATGTACATGGTGTGTGTATGCAATTTGAAAATCTGCAGTCCTTAGAAGATTGCACTAGTTTTGTGCAACTATAGGTTTCTCTTGGCCAAACAAAACCCAGTTTAGGGAGTTTGTCTACTTTAGCAGTCACGATTGTTACTGTTCCTTCATAGCTTAGGATTAGAATAGCTTTCTTAACCCTTCTCCTTTTGTTGTTTCTTTTAATCCTTGGTTAGAGTAGGATCCAAATCATCACCATGAAGCTAAATTAGATGAATTTGATGAGTTTCAACTTGCTGTTTTGAATGGATAGTCACTGTTCATTCACTTTCAGCACTTTGAAACTGCATTTGCAAACCCAACTTCCATGTTTTATAACTCATCCATAAGACTGCCTTGTGATTCCAGCAAATCACATAAAACAACTGAGATATTCCAAGCATTGTCAAGACCTAACATTAGAGACCTTGGGATAGTGTTCTACAATCTGATTGTGGAAGATTGTCTTTCAAGAGAGGTAGTGCACCTACACACTGCCTATGTTGAAAAGTGCATAAAAAACACATCAACACGCCCTTTTTGCACAAATCCGGCTATCATTGCATTCCATGAGATCACATTTAAGAGCAAGGGTTCTATCAAAAATTCCACGCATCAGTCTTTTCTATGCTTCGCATTTAACATGCGTGCCTGCTGGTTGAGGTTGTGGAATTTAGTTCTACACATGCCAATAAATTTTCATAAGATCACATTTCTTTCTAGGAGTGCAAGCCTCTCCACATCTTTTTATTTCCTCCAACAATTAGCGCGTATGCAAGTAGGCTATGCAAAAGATTGGAGATTTCAACTTTACGCCTGATAGTTGCATTTTCTCAAAAGTTTCTATCGCCTTTTTTAATCAAATCCATTTTATACATTCTACAAATGTTGTGTTCCATATAACCACGTTTCTCTCAGGCATTGAAATCATCCTCATCGCTTGGAGTCTCGATGCTAGGATTTTTTCAAAATTTGTACAGAAACATCATCTATCGCTTCATATTTTTCATTTCTTTTAAGGATTTCCTTAGTCGAAAGAGAACCCGTCGCCATTGGCATTAGTAACCAACCTCTCTGAGATAGTTTGTCACCTAGAATTTACTCTACTTTGTCTTCATAGTGAGCAGAGGGAAAACTGGTCCCATAGCTTGTCTCTGACCCAATCTCTGACTTCATCAGTTTGGCATCAGTACATATACGCCCTTCTAGGTCAAGCGTTGTAGTGCTCGTTAACAAAGTCTCCGTTTACACCTCGCACGTAGCCCTCTAGGCAGCATTCACGAGCTTCATTGTAAGCCCCATCTTTCACAGAAAAAAATGACTAAGAGAAGTTATATGCCCATAACATTCAGGCGACTCCTCTTCCATCTTCGCTAACACATAGCCAGAGGAGTAGATGTCATGCTAAGGAAGAACATCTCATTGCAAGTTATGAAAATCAAACCAAGAATGCGATGTAGGTCGTCGCCTTGAAAGTCAAAGCAGAGTAGATGGAGTCTATTATTTGAGAAAGAAAGTACCTGACCTACAAACATTTAATGCACCTATCTTTCTCTTCATAAATGGTGGATATGTTTAGAACATATGTCAATAGATGTACAAAATCGATCTTGCTTAATGTGTAAAACATAATCTTCATCATATAGATTTCTATTCATACTATTTTCTTGTTGTAGTCATCCGCTACATAGAGAAGCTGAGGTTAAATGGTCAGATCTTACAATGTTAGGGAGTTAATGACTTGCTTGGGCGAAGTAAAAGGGAATCGAACTGTCACTTCTATGGTGTAAATCACATAAAATATTTATTTGTACCTGATTTTGAATTGTTAGTGAGGGAGGTTGTTGTTTATTCATAATTAAGGGGTTGTGGTAGTTTACTACTTCAAATAGTTTGATATTGTGACATTATTTTATGACAAGTATAAATTTTGATAATGCTATAGGCTTCATCAATTCTTTGAAATAAGTCTTGTTTCTAAGATTTTATTTTGTGGTGTTCATAGGTTGACATCAAAATCAAGCATTGGAAGCAAACAAAGACAAAACAAGATTGGAGTTGAGGGATTGAGCATCAAATTTAAAATTCACAAAGGCATTTTTTAATGCTTATCGTGATAATCTAGAACATCTATTTGCTACTCTTATTTTCTGTTTTAGACCAATAAATTTGGGACTTAAAAACAATCATTTTTTTCTTTTTTTTTCAAAGTTGGGCTAAAAACTGAACCCTAGAAACACACTAGCTTTTGGATTTGGGCTAAAATTGAACAAGGAAAATTTCACACTTCATCTTGGTGCTTTAAAATGAACTCATAATTTCTTTGAAGGCTATAAAATGAGCAAGTTTTTGAATTGTGTGATTTTGTCTTTGGTACATTTTGAGTGCATATCCTCTCCCCTTACGCTTTGTGTGATCTAGGGTGCAAGAGAAACACTCAAAATGCATTTTATTGCTTTGAGTCACCTTTAGAGGGGCCTGCCCAAGAGACACATCCGAAAGGAGAACTCAAAGGTGACTCTAACCTATTTTTCATTCGGGCCAGTATATAAATGGATAAGACTAAACTTTCAAGTCCTCATGGTATGTAGGCCTTAGCCGTATAGTGTCTTTCAGAATGGGGTACTACCGTAAAACGTATAAGAGCCCCTAGTAGGATTGATTAAAGTCTTTAGTGGCATGCTGGATGCTCGCAAGGTGCCATGTCCCCGATGTTGTGTCATTAAGAACCTTGTTTGTAGTTGCCAACTAGTCCATCCAACGAGTTTATCAAAGTGGTGCATTGGAACTTAGATTCCAAGAAGTTACTTGGCATGTCCGATCTTGGTTGAAATATAGAGGTTAAGACTTCATTCTTAACATACCTTCATATTTTATACTTGGTTGCATGTAAAATCATCTCTTCTTCTACGAAGGGCATGAGGAAAGCCCACTAAGAAAAATGTACCAATTGAGCTAGGGTGTTATATTGCTTGTGAGTCGAGTTGAAAACACAGTGCTTTAATTGAAAACATTGGAAAACCAACTTTCAACAAATCATCAAAATTGCAAACCCTTTAGGAGAGGCAAATATCCTTGAAAAAATTCACATGCTATTGCTTGCCCTTGGGATTCCTGTCCTTAGAGGCATCTAAACATTTGGATTTCATCTCAATTTGCTTCTACTAAAGTCAACTTTAGGTAACTCTTGCCTCAAATTTCCTTGGTTTCTACATAATACACTTTGTGGGATAAGGGGAAAGTTGAGATATTAGACATCTAGATTCAACATCTAATCAAGAGTCTGTTTGTGGTAAAAAGAATGTATTAAGCAAAGATTAAATCAATTGGACCCCACATATGTGCTTGGCATCTTTTGGTTATATGGTTTTCATGCAAACATTGGTCCTTTGATTTTGAATTACTCTTAGAGAAAGGCATGTTCTTCACTATCTTGGCCTAGTAAAAAAGTCCTTCCTAGGTTCACTTAGGACCAAATCAAACATTTCACCCATTCCGAACACTTATCAAAATCCATCCCACAAACAACTTTAGAGCTTTGGAAACATCATTCTAGACTTAGGTAAATCATCAAAATATAAACCACCTTATTTAGTTAGGTGTATGGGAATGCATCCTTTCTCATACATTTAATTGAATTAGCAATCCTTTGAAACAAGTTCATCCGAAGATAACATCAAACATCTTAGGGTTTACAAAGTTCACTATCAAAATCAAATCAAAACCAATCAAAATCAAATCCTAAGTCTAGCATTGATCCAAAGTCCCTAAACGTTCATCACTCATATCATTTACACCTTTCATCCTTCATCTTGTCATTAGTCCTAAGAATCTTAGAGGTCACTTTCGCAACAAGGTCAAAACACAAGGAGAACATGGAATACAAACTTGATCCATACATCGTGAGTAATCCAAATCAATTTAACTATCAAAGCCTTACAATGCTAATTGATCATCAACACTCACACTTATACAATCCATACATGGGATCATTACCTTCTACAAATGTCAATGGCACAACAAGTGTGAGTATGCCCAAATAAAAAAATTGGAATATGTTTCCCGATAGTAGATCTAAACCTAAACCTACAAGTCTGTCAACTGAACAATCAATGCATGAGCCTTCAAACGAACAATGTCATCCCACCAAATCCCTACATGCCAAACGATAATGTACCAAGCACAAGTTTTTGAAACATGAATCCAAAAAACTTTAGGATGGATACATTTGCAAAACATACAAATATTCCCAACATCAACAATGTTCAATTTCAACCCATAATGCCAAATTTGAATATCATCCAAAATCAAAACATTGTCCAAAATCAACCACAAGTATGCATCCCAAATCTACTTGAACAAAAACCAAATCAACTATATCAAGGGAGTCAAGATCAAAATCAAGAACAAAGTTGGCTAGATCAAATTGCTACACTTACCAAAATAGTTGATTCATTGTGCCAAGAGACATCTCCACCACCATTACCCATATCAACATCATTCCTTGGTTTAGGGCTTCCCCCTTTACCTAGCACCAATCACTCCATCCAAATAAATCCACCTAACACCAATCAAGCCATCACATCAAATCCTTTGAATATACCATCGACATCGCACCAACAGAGGGTATTCAATCAAGCAACCCAAGCCGCTCAAACTACCAAAGCCGCTCAAGCCTCTCAAGCTTCACAAGCCTCTCAAGCTACCCAACAAACACAAGTGCTAACATGAAAAATGATAACTATTGGGGATAATGATGAACATTCAACCATTGGTGATAGCATTGAAAATCTCCCCACCACAATTGCTGAAAGCATTGATCAAGATCTATCCATCAAAGTGCACATTGGAGATGTTTCTATCTCATCCGAAGATCAAATCAACATAGGTCAAGAGTCACTTTCCAATCATAATCAAAATCTGCCAACGATACCCAACAATGATCCAATTCAAGAAATGTCAACATCATTTGACCCTATGGTTGAGGACATTGGAAATCCCTCCACCACAATTGTTGAAAATGATGATCAAGATTTCTCCATCAATGAGCACCTTGAAGATGTTTTCACCCCATCTGATGATCAACTCACCATACATCAAGAGCCACTTTTTAGTGATCTATTTCAATGAGTGTTAGGATTATTTGATCCTATTGACATAATGCACGATCCATCGACCAATGATCATATTGAAAATGTCTCTACATCATCTTATGAGTTAGAGGACATATCTCAAAAATATATTCAAAAGCAAGATCAAAATATTCCACTAAGGTTTAGCAATGGTCCTTTCCAAGATATATGTTGACCTCGTTTGACCTCATGGTTATAGATACTCAATGAACTCTAAACTCGACACTTGATCTAAGTCCACTAAAAGATCAAGAGGATGTTGAGCCACTTCCCATTCCTAATGGCAACATCCAAGAACCCTTTATAAGCAATACATCCTTTGAGATTGACCCATGTCAAGAACTTGATCTAAGGCATGTCGAAAGCAACTCTGAAATCATTCAAGATCAAGAATTTGTATCTTCAAGATACTACAATAATCTAATGGACACTCTCTTATGTATGCAAGATGATCATATCCATGTAGCACACACTCCTCCATCTACCCATAAGATGCTTTCTTCAGATGGACATGTAGATGATCTTCATTCAGAACAAGATTCCTTTACTCTTGATATTTTTACACAAAAAGAATAGGTTATTGATTCATACAGTCAAACAGAGTTGTCAGCAACAAGATCAGATATGTCCCAAACTCAAACTATGGACATCATGAATAAATATATCCAACATTATCCGCTCAAGGAAACAAGTCAGATAGAACAACATAATTCAGAGTTAGTGGAGCAGCAAATTGAAACAATGTCACCTATGGTGGTCATCTATCAGAGAATGCATTCTAAAAAAGAGCTCTTGGAACAAGCATAATCAAAGCATGAAGTTGCTACTACCACCATACTGGGGGCAACTATGTCTCAAGCAAACATCAACATAGGGAGCAAAAAGAGTCCTTATGATGAAACTAGTGTCAATACTACAACCAGCCATGTCACGAATCTTCATCCACCCATCACCCCATCCATGAATTGGGACCAATGTCAACAGAAAGAATTGAATCAAAGTACGAAGAATGTTATCAAAGCAAAAGAAGTTGAGAAGCATAATGGATAAATCAAATACAAATGGATACCAAAGAATACAAAGAAATACCATCCCTATCAAACTCCATCAGTCAAAGAAACTATGGGGCAAAATAAAAGAGGGAAAAGTATCCATCAAAGAAGTCCACAAAAGAAAAAGCAGGCTTTTCAAGCAACGTACAAAGTGTATCAAGCAGTTGGTCAAAATTCCACACACACTTCTGTATCCACCCATCATTGCTCATCTTCCCAAGTTTGGAAAGTCAAAGGTTCCAAACTATCAACCTTTCCATCTCTTATCCCTAAATGCACTCCATCCATGCCTCCACACATGATATCCAATTCTCACATCGACCATGTATTGGCAACGACCCTTTATCATAAGGATTCCGAAGGTAGTCTATCACGATGTGCGTACAGAGACAGAGTCAACTCCGGTATCAACAAAGCAGATCAAGAATCCCAAAAGTTGCATTCAAGTGCACGTATCTTGGCAAAGCAACTTCTTCAAGCAGGATATCGATGGCACATTATGACAAGGGCATCTACGTCAACACCACCAGGTGGTCTAGCATGAATCTTTCAGAAAAAAAACCAAAAAATTCAAAAAAATATGAAAATCCAATAAAATCAAAAAAAGGATTGAAAACAGTAAAGAGAAAAAAATCGTCCTCTAGTGAAAACCACATGGGCGGCGCTTTGGGCAAGACCATGAAGAAAACCATGAAAACAGGCGTCATGTGTGGAATCGAGCATCTATGTACGCCACTTTAGGTGAAAGCGTCTCATCCCATCTATAATAAATATAGAATTGCATCCATCTCAGCCACAATAAATCCATTCATCCATAAACCATTGATCTAATCCCTTTTTATCCACTACGTCCATCATCCAAGTTATCTTGATCTTGATGAAAGTTTGGGGCACACTTTACGCTTGCTTATGGTAAACATCTTGACATGGGCCGCTTTCATTGATCCTATCCTATGCAACATTAGCTGAGCCATGAAGCATTATCCAAATGAGCATTCTTTATCCGAACACCTTATCTTATCACAAGATAATCCTTGGCGTACTTACCATATCCATCCATCCATACACCTATCCAAGCATCTATCCATGACATTTCATACATTGCTAGACACTAGGGGTAGATATGTACATCTTGCTTCAAGAATAAATCTTGATCTATATCCTCCAACTTATGTGGTGATCCGAACATTGGAAAATGAGAAATAAAATTGGTCAAACCACTTGTGAGCAAACAATCCAAATCACTAGCCCATGGCATATTTTGACAAACAAACATTCCTTATCAAGTTTCATCTTTCATCAAACATTAATCTGAGTAATCATTATCAGTTGCATCTAAGTTGCACTTCAAATGTCACATCAAATCATTCAAACATCTTTTGTTCCAAACCAAGCTTCATCAATCATGATCAATCAAATCCAATCAAAAAATCATTAGCTTGGGATATCCTTCCCGATCATTGTGTTGCTTAACACTATCCTTGCATTGTTGTGCATCCTCAACAATGTTATCATCATCATCAATCCATCAATTCGATCAATGAACCTTAGCTTGGTTTTCAACAAAATCCCAAACAGAGCACTGATATCATCAGACATGTCCATATCCAAATTTTCAAAATCATGCAAAAATCCAAAAACATCAGAAAATTAGAAAATCCAAAAGCATCCATAAAATAGAAAATGTCAAAAACATTGGAAATCGAACTACGTCGTCTCTGAGCTTAAACATAGGCAAGGCTCATCTTTGATCAGCCCTCGAGACATCAAAATCCAAAAACATTCAAAAAAACACAAAAAACCATGAAAATCCAAAAACATTTATAAAATCTCAAAACATCCAAAAATAATCGAAAAATAAAAAATCAAAGCATTTGTAAAAATCCAAAAATACCAAAAACAACCTCAAAACATTCCAAAAACCTTAAAAACATCCAAATATTTGAAAAAATCCATCTGTCTCATCTCGCTTTCACTTGAAATAATCAATCATCTAGAATAAACTGATTGTCACCTTCACCCTTTGGCAATACAAACAGAAACAATCACAACAATCATCAAAAGCAAGCTTCAATCATAAAAATCAAAAGCAAACAACAAACATTTAAAACAAAATCAAAATCTTGATCATTTTCAGACATGCCAGTCAACCTTATATCAACAACCTATCAATCAATTTATCAAACCATCATCATCCTATACAATGCATGTCCTAGGATATATCGTTCTGACAATGGGAATCATTTTGGATATCACTTGGATTCTTATCCTATCAGAACAAATCCCTTTGGCTAAAGGTATGAAGAACATTGACTTGATTGCATATTTGATCTTTTCTTTTGATTCATCTTATTGTGCTCATTCCAAGGACCTCTTGATGATATCCGAACGAAGGATTTAGAGAGATAGGAATGGGGCAACGATCATTATCTTTTGTCTGCTATGCTCTTTGGACGTTCTTGTAAAATAACTTGGCGAATACTTTCTTTGTTAGGTACATCCTAGCAAGGTTTCCATATGTCAAGTCTGAACAAGAATACTCCTATCTGTTTGTCGAGTCAAAGTCCATCACACTAGGTACAATGCCATCCTGGTTCTTTATACCTTGATGCATCGTATCTACATCTGTAATCAAACATAAGGTAAGTAGCCCTTTTAAAATCCCAATCGTTGATAAGCAAATCATCATCATTTATCATCATCATCATCATCTATCATCATCATTATCTCTAATAAAGTGTCATCAGATGATGGACTTGTGGGATCCTCTTGTCATCATCTCATTTCCACACTAACATCATCATCACTAATGCATCCATCATGCATCCATCCTGCATCAGTAGTCGACATATCATTCATACCATACATACTAGGAAACATCGATCATTTCATATGCATTGCATTTGCATCATCATTATAATATAGATTTGTTATTCTAAGTGTATATGTCTAAAAATGGTCATGATTAAGCTTGTTAAATTAATTAAATATGATTTATTTAATTAATTCCTCTAATGTCATCTACATATAAATAAATTTAATTATTTATTTATATCGTTCATCTTCTAAATTCTTCTACCTTAAATTAAATAAATAATTTTATTTAATTACTAACATTTCTACCCTCCGCTTGATTAAATTAAATAAATTTTTATAATTTATTTATATTTAATTATCATTTGGTTCTAAAGTTCGAATATTTTTAATATTTGAATAATGGAATATTCTCCATCCCATATTCGAATTTAAAATATTGAATATTTTATTTAATATTTTCCACCTCACCCTAATTTCATTTTTAAATATAATTAAATATGATTTATTTAATTATGTAAGTTTCCATTTCTATCTCCACTTCTAAATTGAATAAATTTATTTTTATTTAATTTCTAACTCTTGCTAACTCACCTTTCCAAATTTTTAACTCATCTTTCGAAATGGAAGTTTCCCTTCGAAACTCAATGACAAAAATTGAAGAAAAAGGGAAACCTTCCATCCTTCTCTTCCACTTTCGAAAATCTCCCGTCGTTCGTTCGAAACAAGCTTAATCCCGATCGTCGATCAATTCAGCCAATCATATCTGTTTGAAAGCTCTATAAATTTTGACACAAATCCAAGCTTTGGTTACATACACATACACTTTCTGAATACTCATTCACGCACACATACACTCAACCAACATTTGCATTCATGATAGTTTTGATATCATAGCAATCTTCTCATTTTAGCATAGCTTTTGCATTTAGCATAGTTTGCATTTTAAATCTCGTTCTTTAGCTATCATTTTGTTGAGCCTGATCTGTTGATCTGAGAGCTATCTGGAAATCAACAAAACACTGAAGTTAGAGGAGGATAAGACGGTTTCGAGAAGCTGCAATTACAGTTTGCATTATTCTGTTTCTTTTTAGTTTTTTGATTTAATGTCTTATTAACATGTGTTTGATTTCTATTTAATTAATCCAATATTTCATACACACATAAAATGGCACCCACCGTGGGGCTCGAACCCACGAATTTAATGTTTTCTCTAAGTTTGTTTTGACAGTTTCGGCTTTCTGGAATTGGTTTTTTGGAAAATTCTGACGTTTAGGCGCATCCAAAAAATTCTGACGTACATCCAGAAACTTTAACTTTTTTATTTTGCAAAATTTCGACGCGCATCTCGTGACTATTAGCGCGCATCCCGTAATTGTTAGCGCGCATGCCGTGACTGTAAAAGCACATCTCATGACTGTTAAAGCGATTATTTTGACATTTTCTTATGGTGCATACAGTTTCTGTTTAGGCACATATAGTGTCTGTTCGGGCGCATCTAGTTTAGGCTCATATTGTCTTTGTTTCAGCGCATACAGTCTGTGTTCTGGTGCATATATGTTTTGGCGCATACAACTTCTGTTCAGGCACATATAGACTATAACAAAATCACATAATTTTGAGTTTGATGCATTCCACAGACATAATTCTGTTTCTTTTCCTAAAGTTTTAAAATGAAGCAATCCTAGGGTAGCCACATCTGGATGAAATGAAGCAATCTAGGATATTCACCAAACAATGAATTTTGTAGTTAAAATTGAACAATCTATTTTTGGTGAAGCAATATCTTCACTTAGATTAGCTCATTGTTATTTGGATTTTAAAAAGAACATCTGCTTACTTTGATTGTGGCAATAGGTCTATGCTCTCCCCTTAACTAGGTGATCAGAATACCAGACTTGCCTTTTAATTTCATGCAATGTTATTATTTCAATTGCATCCTTTAGAGAGCCTACCGTAGTGGGAAAAAGTACTCACCCTATGGGAACGACTCAAGTGGGTTCAAGCCAAAGCCAGGCTATTCCACCCCACTATAAAATTTAAAGCAGCTCTCAGGAAACCCTCTTTTGTCGGTAGTGTGCAAGATAACTATCCCCAAAGCCTTTGTTCTAAAGGTTGGGAGGTCTCCTGAGGGAGTTTATTATTGCCACACCAAACGGAAATCCTTACTACGAACCTAGTGTAGTAGCCAGCCGAGTCAGTTGCCAAACATTCTGATAATCACAATGCAAGGGGAGGGAAGAATCTTCCCCCAAGATACTCACCATATAACTACCAAGGACTGTTTGCTCAGGGGATCTGGTATCCACTTCCATAACTTTGAGTACGCGCCTGGAAAAGACAAAAACACAGGCACCCCTTCGGGGGTGACACGGCTGTGTGAGTCGATGCAGTTTTAAGATGTGGGCTATTGATTATTAGAATGACCTACTTGAGTATTTAAGAGTGATTCCATCTGAACTGCTTTTCATGTGGAAAACCTGTGAAAACATTTGATGAAAAACATTTCTTGATCAAACACTTCAATGTTAGTATAGGGCTTTAAGAACAACTGTTTTCAAAATTTTTTGTTGTGTCTTCCTTTTACATTAATTCAGATAAAGAAATCATCCAAAAGGAACATGAAGAACAACAACTGAAAGCCACTTAAGAGATTTTCATATCATTGGTTCAAAAATAGTTCCAAATAATTTTCTCATGCTTAGAGATTGGAAGTCAACAAAATTTACCAAGAAGTCATTGTCTAAAAGGATCAGAAAACCAAAGAAACCATTAGGATACAAGAGAACATTGCAAAAGAGAAAAATCTTGTACAAAAGTTGACGAGTCTTACTTCACTATCAAGGATTTCTTCATAGATATCAGGATTTTGTTAGAGGATTCACTGATGAGTATGCCGTAGATCCCTTAGATTCCCGAGCTTATTATCAGAAATTAGCTCTGTCACAACGGCATAATCATAACCAACTTCTTGAATTTGAAAACATACCACAACCTTCCATAGAGTATCCTTCACACCCTAATCAAATTCTTTATTGATTTTGGAATCTTTCTTTGAAAATAAAGATCAAAATTTTAAAAGTGCATCTCTCAAACAACTTTTTAGTTTTTTGTTCAAACTTCCCCACCAGGATTCTAAAATCCTTTATCAAATTTGGAAGCCACAACCAATAAATTAGAAGTATCCTTGATCATATCATAAGATTCCATATCTTATCGGATCAAGATATCATTACCATTGCACTTGTCAAAAACTAGGATCTAAGTTTAGAAGAATTTTCCAAAAACATATGCCTATCTCCACAAGGTCTCAACACAATAAGCTAAAGGATACAATCCAGAAAGAAAGTCATATTCAGAACACTCAAGAGGAAGGAGAAAGTAGTAATCCCATTTTCAGCATAAATCAAAATTCGCTCTTCAACAACATGGACAATAGAGAAGAAAATCCTTTTCATAATTACAGAGATAAAAACCAAATGGATAGTGATGAGGAACAAGATGAAGAACATCTTAGAGAGGATGAACAAGATCCAAAATTCCATAAAGCCATTGAAAAGATCTTACAACGAGATAAGGAAAAATATTTTCGCTATCTAGCCAAACAAGAGGCTAAATTACCTCATGACTTTGACACTGAAAACTTGAAAAACAAACCTGAAGAGACACCCCTTTCAGATCTTAGTGCCTTGACCCAAAAAATCAAGGCACTTCAAGGACAGTTAGAGAATTGCAAGGGGGAACAACCACAAAGAAATACACTCTGGAAGACATCTGTCCTTATCCTTTCGACAGAAGTTTAAACATGGTTCCTTTTCCCAAGCATTGTGAAATGCCAAAGTTTGATCGCTATAATGGGAAAACAGATCCAATCGATCACGTTAGGGACTTCAGAAACCTGACATTAGAATTTTCTCACGAAGATACTTACTTGATGCGACTATTTCCTAGGAGTCTTGGAATACACTCTATGGAATGGTTATCCAAGATTACACCTCCTGTTAGGACATTTGAAGAATTGATCAATTTATTCATATCACAATATACCTACAACATACAACATCAGATCACCATGATAGATCTTTGTAAAGTTGTACAAAAACCTAGTGAACCTTTCATTACGTTTCTTTAGAGATGGAGAAGAATGTTTTCCAGATACCCACGTCCTGTTCCTGAGAAAGAAAAGATAGTTACTTTCATAAATAGTTTAAATTCAGAAATGAGCTATCACTTGAACTTACATTGTCCTTCTTTTGAGAAAATGATTGAAGATGCCTTAACCATTGAAAATTCTTTGGTTAAAAGAGGCGCAATAAAACATGACAAAGAAAATCCTAGCTCATCCAACCATCATAACAATCAGGACAAATCCAAATTCTAGACTCGCAACAAAAATATGGTGAATGATGGTGTTGTGGATGCAAATCATGCTTCAACCAAACCATTTTTCCTCACTACTCCAAACACTCACAACAACAACGTCAACTCGATTGCAAATCACGGAAATAATCCTCCTCTTCAGAGGAACAATACAAATCAACACTCTACTCCCAACCAAGGGACTTCCAATAACCAAGGTTATCAAGGAAACAATAACAATCAAAATTCTTTAGGAAACACCTCGAATTCAAATCCACAAAGATTTTCATTCTTCTTGAATAGAAGAACTTTTACTCCATTGGGTCAATCCGTAGAATCCGCATTCAAAGAATTGATGGCCAAAAATCTCATTACTTTACCACCCCAACAAAATTATGAACCCAGTGTAAAGCCTCCATCGTGGAATGAGGCATACTATTGTGATTATCATTGGTGTAAAGGTCATCACACAAACAATTGCCAAGCCTTGAAGAATGTAATTGAAGACTTAATCGACAATGACATTGTCACAATAGAAGGAAATCAACAAACTAACGCAGATCACCAAGCATTCCGCAATCCATTGCCTAATTATCAAAAGGGTGAATCTTCTAAAAAAAATGTGAATCATATCAATGATGATCATATAACCAACCATATCTATGTAGACGACGAGCGGGTAAATGTCATTAAAGTCAACAAGAAGGTGGAATATAGAGAAGTCAATGCAACAACAAGAGCGCAAGCCAAAGTTGTCTTAAAGGGCGCCTCTTCAAAGTCCACTGAACCCCCACCTCAACATAAATATGATTTGGTTAATCAACTTCAAAAAACCCCCACTCAAATTTCCATTCTAGAACTATTAAAGATTTCCCTAGCTCATAAAGAAATTCTAGACAAAGCCTTTGTTGAAACTAATGTATCCACTGAATTGGATGTGAATCAATTTCAAGCCATGGTAGGGAATTTTTCCTCACCCACTTGTCTCTCATTCTCTGATAAAGATGACATTTCCATAACTCATCCCCACAATTCATCATTGTACTTACAAGTCATGATCCACAAGTTTCGTGTCAGACGAGTTCTAATAGATGGAGGTGTTGGTTTGAATATCTGTACCTTGAAGTTGGTCAAAGCCTTAGGATTTTCTGAGGACTCCATTGATTTCAGAAGAAAGATTACCATAAAGGCTTATGATGATGAAGAAAGAGCATCCAAAGTTCTAATCATGCTGCCAATCAGAGTGGGCCCTGTTATAAAGAATACTTTTTGTCAAGTATTGGACCGTGATCTTGCATATAACATTTTGTTGGGTCATCCTTGGATCCATGAAATGCAAGCTGTTCCATCAACTTATCATCAATGTCTCAAGTTTCCTTATGATGGACAAGAAATCACAATACCTGCTGATAATTCCAACATTCAAACTTGTGCCAACATAAAAGCCAGTCAAGATTCTTTGGTCCCTAATAATCGAGAAGCTCATGCTAGTACTTCTCTAAAAATTGACACACAAATTAGTCAATTGACTAATAGTTTTGACAAAAATATGAAATTCAAGGATCATGGAGTTGGAGAATACTCTCTTTGCCTTGCCAATTTACCTACATCACCTCGATCGTATGGACAACCGTCTATCAGGGAACATCAAATATCAGCAGCATCAACATCAAAGCAAACACCAATAGAGCCAATCATAAAATTTAATGGGCAATTCATCAAAGAAAAATTCCCCATGGAAAATCCTGAGGACACAGAAATTCTAAATTGGCTCTATAAAGATGAAGATGAAGCAGTCTCTAATGTCAAATTACCCACAGACAAATATGGAAAAGGATAGTCAATCATGCAAAAGATGGGCTATGATAAGGGGCCTATCGGAAAAAGGAAAGAGGGAGTAGTTGAACCCATTCACCTCCGCGGACTCGCTGCAAAAGAGAAAACTGGATTGGGTTATGATACTCACTCCAAAGAAAGCACATCCAAACATGACACTATCTTTGGATTGCAAGAAGGCTTAGATTCACAGGAAGCATGTTTGACAACAGTTTAGAACTTCCTAGACAACAATTCTGACACAGATTCTGCTGAATATGAATGGGACACCATTTACAATAATGAGTTCTAGAGGGAAAAAGAGGTTGATGTAATACACCAATATGCCCCAACTCTGATTGAAGGACAAGGTTCAGGGTCCCAACCACAAGAATCTGAACCACAAATCGACTATGATTCTAGTAATACTGAATCATATCTAAACGAACAAGACTATCAGGAGGACAGTATCATCATTGATCCACCTCATACCTCAGATCCTACAAACCACTCTGTTATGACCTTAACCATAGCCGATCTCACACAACTTGATGATCCTCTACCTTTAATCCATCTTGACCTCATTGATTGGGATTTTACGGAATCTATTAACATACCCATGTTTCCAAGTGATGAAGCTATTGTAAACTTCCTTTACATAGAAGATACAAATGATTGTTCCACCAACAATTTTTGACATAAAATTTTTGATCAGGAGATTGTCAAGTCTCCCAGCTGCAAAAGTAAAAGAAAAAAGAAAGAAAGATCTAATGGTGAAAACCAGAATCTAGCAGTATTAGATCAAACAAAAGATAAAATAAAGAGCATATCTAATGGTGAAAATCTCTTTGAGGTACTAGACGATGGGAATCTTGACACTCTCCCAGAGCACTACCATGAACGACCACCTATTCTAATTGAGCCTACAAATGTTGTCGATCTTGAGACTTCATACAAACCAAGAATTTTACAATTAGCTGTATCAATGACTGAAAAAGAAATACTAGAATTCATGGAATTCCTAAAAGAAAATCAGGTCAATTTTGCATGGTCGTATGTTGACATGCCTGGTCTTGATCCTAATCTTATCATTCATCATTTGTCTATCAAACCAGGGGCCAAGCCGGTAAAACAAAAACTCAGAAAAATGCACCCTCATGTTGCATTATTAGTTAAAGAAGAACTGAGAAAACTTCTTGATGTGGGCTTCATCAGACCGATCGACAATGCAGAATGGATCTCCAATATCGTACCTATAGCCAAACAAGATAAAATTGTTAGAATATGTACAGATTTCAGAGATATCAACAAAGCATGTCCTAAGGATGACTTCCCATTACCAAATATTGACACCATAGTTGATCTGACAGTTGGCCATGCCATGTATTCATTAATGGATGGTTTTTCTGGATATAACCAAATCAAGATTGCACCTGAAGATCAAGAGAAAACAGCTTTCACATGTCCATGGGGAGCTTATTGTTGGAACGTCATGCCTTTCGGTCTGAAGAATGCTGGGGCTACCTACCAAAGAGCCATGACTACAATTTTTCATGACATGATGCATGTCTTCGTGGAAGATTATGTGGATGACATACTGGAAAAATCATACACTAGAGAAGGGCATCTTGAAGTATTGTCCAAAATATTTGCAAGATTAGAAAAATTCAAAGTTCGTCTTAACCCTAAGAAATGTGTTTTTGGGGTCAAATCTGGAAAACTCTTGGGGTACATTATTTCAGAAAAGGGAATTGAAGTAGATCCAGAAAAAGTTCAAGCAATTATGGAAATGCCTCCACCAAAGAACATCAGTCAGTTAAGATCACTGCAGGGACGACTTCAATCTATACGGAGGTTCATTGCACAATTGGCCGACAAAAGTTTACCTTTCACACATCTACTGCGTAAAAATGTTCCTTTCAAGTGGGATGACAAATGTGAATTGGATTTTTAGAAAATCAAAGAATATCTAATGACTCCACCAGTTCTTGTATCACCAAATCTAGACAAACCACTCATCTTATACATTGTTGCAATAGAGACATCCCTGGGGGCACTACTAGCACAAGAAGACACTATAGGAAAGGAACGTGCAATCTACTACATCAGTAGAACACTAACAAGTCATGAGCTCAACTACACTTCTATTGAGAAAACTTGTCTGGCAGTAGTTTTTGCTTCACAGAAGTTTCGACACTACATGCTAACCCATACGATCAATCTGATTTCAAAAATTGATCCACTTAAGTATTTGTTAAGCAAAGCATTATTGACAGGAAGGTTAGCAAAGTGGGTAATGATTCTAAGTGAGTTCGACATACATTATGTTGATCGCAAGGCCATCAAAGGACAAGTTATAGCCGATCAATTAGCTGAAGCACCACTACAAGCAGATCATCCCTTGCACATCAAATTTCCAGATGCTGATGTTTTCTTTGCAAAATCTAAACAAACATGGGCATTATATTTTGATGGTTCTTTCACTCAACATGGATCAGGGGTAGGCATACTTTTTGTCACTCCTCAAGGACATACCATTCCTCGATCATATAGGCTAATGTTTCCATGTACTAACAATATAGCTGAATATGAAGCACTGATCACTAGACTCAAAATAGCATTGGAATGGAGAATAACAGAATTACAGGTGTATGGTGACTCACAGCTAGTCATCTATCAAATCAATGATGACTATCAAACTAAAGATGAGAAACTATTACCATATAAAAAGATGGTTGATGATTTCAAGAAATACTTTGTGGACATTAAATTTACACAAATTTCAAGGACTGATAACAAAGCAACTGACACCATGGCCACAATCGCATCATTGTTACAACTCCTAGAAACTCAAAATCGTTATGAATTTCTAGTGGAACAATCATTTACACCTGCATATGATACCCATGAAAGCCAAATCATTTGTCACTTGGTAGGATCCGATTCGCCTTGGTACAGAAAATTTTATGCCTATCTCAAAGACGACATCTTACCACCTGATTTATCCTGTAACCAAAAATGCAACTTTATCCGACAATCCACTCGCTATAACCTCATTGCTGACACCCTTTATCACCGTGGTCTTGATGGTACTTTACTCTGATGTCTTGAACGCGAGGAATCTGACAAAGCTTTACAAGTTCATGGTGGCATCTGTGGTACTCATTCAAGTGGACTGAC
The DNA here is from genome assembly GCA_007258455.2 of Sequoia sempervirens. Lineage (NCBI taxonomy): Eukaryota > Viridiplantae > Streptophyta > Pinopsida > Cupressales > Cupressaceae > Sequoia > Sequoia sempervirens. Next base: position 146,377 of record VDFB02059515.1, on the reverse strand, counting down.
CTTATCTAAGAAATTAATTAGAATGGGTTACTACTGGCCTACAATGGAGAGGGAATCATTCAATTTTGTGAAAACATGTTCAAAATGTCAGATTCATGGGAATCTCATTCATGCCCCTGCACAAGAACTTCAACCATTCACACCAACCTGGCCATTTTCTCAATGGGGTTTAGATCTAGTGGGCAAGATTCATCCTTCATCAAATGGGCATAAATTCATCATCACAGCAATAGAGTATTTTACCAAGTGGATTGAGGCAGTCCCTCTTACTAAAGTCACCGGCAAACAAATATCATCATTCATACTCAACTATATCATTTGTCGGTATGGCATTCCCAACTCCGTTATTACAGATAATGGACGTCCATTCAAAAATCAGGATGTTGATGAACTTTGTGAGAGATTTCACATACAGCATAGATACTCAACACCTTACTATCCACAAGGGAATGGCCAAGCAGAGGCCTCAAATAAAAAAATATTGAAAATCTTGAAGAAGACTGTGAATACTTCAGGGAAGGATTGGCATGTTCAACTCAATCCTGCTCTATGGGCCTACCGAACCAGTGTCCGCACACCAATAGGAGCAACACCATTCGCTCTTGTCTATGGAGCAGAGGCTATATTACCCTTAGAAGTGGAGATTCCCTCACTCAGAGTATCATTGAAAGGCCTTACAATAGATGATGAATACTAAGTTTCCTGACTCCAAGAACTGGAACTCCTAGATGAGAAGAGACAAAGAGCAGTTGATCATCTAAAAGCATATCAACAAATGATGTCTCACAGCTACAACCACAAAGTCAAGCCATGTACCTTTCAAGTGGGTGATCTTGTTCTGAAAGAGAATCCACAAAATCAATAAGACAGAGAGAAGAAATGAAAGTTCGAGCTAAATTGGCTAGGTCCTTATGTGGTTATCGCAATCTATGGTTCAAGAGCCTACAAGCTATCAACACTGGAAGGGGACCTGTTTGACGAACCTATCAACAACATGCATCTAAAAAAGTATTATGTATAAGGCGGTTATCATCATCAGAAAAAGTCCTAAAGAAATCCAAAAAAATAAAAAAAGTCCTAAAGAAATCCAAAAAAAATCAGAAAAAGTCTTGAAGAAATCCAAAAATCAGAAAAAGTCCCGAAAAAAAAAAAAAAACCATCATAGGGTGAAAACCTGGCAAACAGGCAGCTATTGACAAGAAAAATGCAATAAAAACAAATAGTGAAAATCTGGCAAACAGACGCTATTTGTAGCTCTCCATCTATTAGTTCATGTTCTGCACTTGGCTGCTTAGCCTTCATTTTCATGCATCTTTTTTTCCATCATCTTAGGGTCACGCCAGCACCATACCATCATTTTCCTTGAGCGATAACATCTTACCATGGTTTGATTATTGAACATATTCATTTCAGCAAGTTGTATTGATACCAAGGGCAAATATGGACATACTGGGGGCAATCAACTTTCAGATCTTCCCAAAACAGTAAGATAATGACATTGAAACCAATCATGCAAAACAAAACAACCAACCATTGATCCATATCACAGTGGCTTTCAGTTGCATACCTTACCATGACTCATATCTGGATGATCTCTAATCTAAAATAATGTTTGGAATCACAATATTTCATTTGTTGAACAATGGTTGTTTATTTTTCGACATCATTTCTCTGGAGCACACTCGATGATGTACTGAACTAGAGTGGCAAGGAAAGAGGATGATTTTTCTTTGTTTGTTGTCTTGAGGTTAATCATTTATCTGTTGCAAGTATGTCGCGAGACATGATTTCCAAAGTTTATCATTGATGACAGTTCCAAATTTGCATCAGATAATGGTTAGTCTTTGTCTGTTTATGCAAGAAATACTCAGGTCATCTTGGTTCAATTATACCTAGATGCTTGTATTCACTTGCTATATCAAAAATCATGAAAGTTGTACTCAGGTCATCATTGGTGCTAATTCCCCCTCTGATGCTTGTACACACTTTCAACATTTTCAAATGCTCTATGATGATTTAAGCAGGCTCACTAAAAGGCTCAACAAAATGGTCGGTTTCATTTAGTGGCATTTTCATTTTAGGTCATAACTGCATATTGGATTTGCGTCGAGAGTTTTCGAACGGTCAACCGCTATCATATTTCTTTGGACTATTTGTGGAGGACAATGCAAACATTTGTAGCATTATCATCTTATCATTGCATTTTCATTAGCATTATCATCTCATCATTGCATTTTCATTATCATCTTATCATGGCATTATCCTTATCATTTATTATCATTTCATATAAGTTTCATATCATTTCATCATTTCATATTAGTTGCATTTCCATTATCATTTTATCAATATTCCATTTGCATTTCATTTTCATTTATCATTTTGTTATCATTCCATATCATTAGTTATTCATTATTATTAAAAATTATCATTTAACAAATTCCACTTTACATCATTAACATTATCATTTCCTCATTTCATTGGTATCATCTTAATCATTATAATCATTTCATTCATTTCAGTTTATTTTCATTATCATTATCATTCAAATCATCGCATTACCATTATCACTCATATTCGTTTCATATACGATTCATTACCATTATCATCTTTCCATTCATTTTTACTCATTTTTCGTTACCTTTATCATTTATTTTATTCTCATTATTTCATTATCATTTCATTATATTATAGTCATTTCATTTCATTCATTTATCATTCATTCATTTACCATTTCATATCCATTATCATTATCATTCAATATTTCATTATCATTTCATTATAGTCATTTCATTTCATTCATTTATCATTCATTCATTTACCATTTCATATCCATTATCATTATCATTCAATATTTCATTATCATTTCATTATATTATAGTAATTTCATTTCATTCATTTATCATTCATTCATTTACCATTTCATATCCATTATCATTATCATTCAATATTTCATTATCATTTCATTATATTATAGTCATTTCATTTCATTCCTTTATCATTCATTCATTTACCATTTCATATCCATTATCATTATCATTCAATATTTCATTATCATTTCATTATATTATAGTCATTTCATTTCATTCATTTATCATTCATTCATTTACCATTTCATATCCATTATCATTATCATTCAATATTTCATTATCAGTTCATTATATTATAGTCATTTCATTTCATTCATTTACCATTTCATAACCATTATCAATATCATTCAATATTTCATTATCATTTTACATTTCATTTTCATCATCATTTAATACTGCATTATCATTATCATTTAATATTTCATTATCATTTTACATTTCATTTTCATCATCATTTAATATTGCAATATCATCTAACATTATCATTTCATCATTTTCTTTACCATTATCAATATCATTCTCTTTTTACATTTCATCACATATCATTTTATCATATATCACTATTTATACATCACTAATTCATAGCAGTATTCCTATCATCCCATGTCATAACATTTTATCCACTCATATCATTTCACATCACATCGTAATGCATATCATGAACACAAAATTCATTTTTCATCTTTTATCTGCATTGAAAAATCCAAATAAAAAAACAAACATTCCATATACACCTCATAAATCATTCACCAGCATGACATCATTAGTACATATCATCAAATCATAATCATAATAAAATATCATATCATCAAATCTCCATAAACACATAAACATAAATGCATATCACATCATCACATCAAAAATGCACATCACATCATCATCAAAATAATCACCGCCACTGCATATCATCACTCATCAAAAAATGATACAAATGTCCAAATGTCCAATGAAACTACAATGTCCAATACATCAAATATGATTAGAAATGGCATATACATGCTCCAAAAATACTATACATCATAAAGTCTAATTGGTTGAGGCTCTTGATGGTGCTGGTCCGGAGGGAGGTGCTCTGCCACTAGTGCCTACATCTGGGTCCTGCCGTGGCCCTGTCACTCCCCTGCTCCGGGTATGTGTCTATGATCTGCTCCGAGTCCTGCTGTGGGATCACAGGTATGGCTCTCTGTGCTCTGGAGGACATAGCTCTTCATATCTCACCCTATAGTACTCAGTCTCCCTGGCCATCTCCATACCCTCTGTAATGGCATCTCACAGTGACGCACTCTCTATAGTGCCCATCAGTCTCTGAGCCATGCCCTCAGCCTCTACTGCCTGTTGCCTCAATGCATCCCTCTCTGTGATCACCTGAGCTAACCGTGGGTCTGGGGCAGGTGCCTGTACCTATGCCTGTGCAAGCTATGCCTGTAGCTACATAATAAAAGCCTGTGCCTGCGACAACTGACCCTGTAGCTGACCCTGCTGCCCCTGCAATGTCTACACCTGAGCTTGAAGAGTGGCTATATGTCCTTGCTGTGAGGAGGAGGCCATCCGGATCACTATCCGCCTCCCTATCCCTGTCCTCAGTCGTTGCATAATCTACACACCCCTCAGGATATTTTGCCCCGATCTCCCTAGCACATGTCCTCCCACCCCACCATCATCTCCATTGTCCTCATCATCTAAACCCTCCTCCTCTCCACTCTCCACCTCCTCTCCTCCGACCGCTCCCTACTCACCGCTGGCCACATCCTCTTGTCTACCTGCCTTGGATTGTGGTACTACCAAAATAGGTGCTCACTCATCTGGGCTAGTAAATCATGGAAATGGATGCATATGGAAATAGGCAGCATACTCATCAAACATCCAAGCATCCACAATGTCTCGTCTGTCCACCCATACCTCAGGTGCTAATGCCATGAACTTTGTATAGGAAGCCTGATACAAAATACACAGCCCCCATCCGACCTCATCTCTGCTCCAGGCATAATGTGTAACCCTCTGCGGCACCCCCTACGTAAATTCGAACTGCCTCTGCACCCGCAATGCCAAAAATCTCTCCAAAATGAAGGGAGTCCTCCCTATCAGGAATCACAGAATACATAGATAGGGCATCTCTATATCATCAGTCGCCCATGGCTCACAATCCAAATATGGTCGCCATATGACTGTATCTATGTTGTCTAGCAGTCGTCTCCAATAATCTACCTTGCCCAGCTTGGGCTGGGTAAGGAACACATAATACATATAGATATATGGCATGCCTAGTGGCCTCACTCTGGGGCATGTTGGCCTCGTCATAGCAAAATTATCCCATGCCCAAATCTATAGCAATGTAACCCCACAAGATAAACTAGACAATCCTCTGTAGACCACCTGGTGCAAATCGTGATAGAGATGAGCTAACATACAACTCCCCCATGCATATTTCCTTGGCTGTAGAATCATCTGCTCTAGAATCCTGCCCCAGCCCACTGACAATCCCTTTGCCTGGTGATCCAGACAAAGGAGACCTCCGATGAAAGCACCCAAAACTGCTGGCAAGGCTAGATATCCATGAAAGTATTCCCACGGTACCCAATACCTGGCTATCTGCGCATCTTCGTACACTCTCCTCAAAGCATCCATACCCCCAAGCTCCTTGTGATTGTAATACACAAGGGCTCCAACAACTAGAATACCTAGGATCCTGTACACATCCTCAGGAGTCACTGTCACCTCACCGGTCAGCATGTGAAAGGTGTTGTGCTCTGAATGCCATCGCTCTGCAAGTGTTGTCAACAATCCTGTATTGACCCTAATCGGCGGCATCACCAACAAGGGTCTCAAACCGCACGCATCAATCAATGCTCTGTCAGCAGGGGTCAACTCAGGGATCCTATCCCATCCTACTGAATGTTGCTCTCTAATCTGAAGGTTTTTGAAAACCTCCTATTTTTCATTACAAAGATCATCCATTAGACTCATATCAAATATTCACACAATAGTAAATCAGACTCATATCTATTAGTGAACTATATCAGACCCATATCAATGACTCATATCAATGCAACAAATCAACAACCCATATCCCACAATCAGTCCTATCAATCAAATCAAATCAACTCTATCAAGCTAGATATCATATCACATCTATCCTACCATCAATTACTATTTGTTTTCTATCGCGGGAAGCAAATTTATCAGAAGTCATGTCAGTTCCATCTACTCTTTGTTTTCTATCCTAGGAAGCAAAGTTATCAATCAATCATTCGATTTTTCTATCCTTCCTACCCATATCAGCATGATGACACAACATTTTACCTATCTATTGACTAAGGAAGCAATACAAATCATCATTCTCATCACAACATGCATTCAGCGCTAAATCCCATATGCACCATTCTTTTTACGGGATGCACTAAATCCCATATGCGCCATTCTTTTCATAGAATGCGCTTAAACAGACTCCCTATGTGTGTTTTCCCGTATGCGCCACTTTGCTCATCCTATGTGCCACTGTTTTTGCTGGATGCGCATTTTTCCTATATGCGCATTTGTTTTCCTTATATGCACTCTATCCCTAAAATTTTCAAACCTGCCCTATATGCGCGCTAGTTTTTACAAGATGCGCTACACTGGTTTTTTACAAAATTTAAACATCTAAGCCCTATGAGCGTTTGTTTCTACCATATGCGCACCTATTTTTTTTGAAAGCGCCTAAACGTTGCTATATGCGCGCAAACGTAAATTTTAAAACTAAAACTGCGGAAAATCATGAAAATTTTGATCCAAACAGAAAAATTTGAAAGCATAAGAGGATCGATCGACTCACCAGTGGTCCATAAGTAGCTGGCCTCTGATATCTACGTGATCTCTTGAATCAATGGCGATGATACAAAATCTCCATGTTGCGATGTCGCTTTCGTAGCTACAGTTTTCACCAAACTCAATAGTACAAATGACTTGTCTCTTTCAACCTTTTACCTTTTAAAGGTCAAACCAAGGGTAAAATGTGACTTTATTTTCAAAATAGACATTTCTTTTTCTGTCGTGAGCTAAACTACTTTCCCTCTCATCCGTGATTTACCTCCCGAGGGGGCATCATCCGCAGAAATATCGAAAGTACATCAGGGGCACAAATCTTATTTTCTTTGAAGCAATGTGTTTTACACATCACTTCAAAGAGGGGCAAAATGTATATGTCTAAAAATGGTCATAATTAAGCTTGTTAAATTAATTAAATATGATTTATTTAATTAATTCCTCTAATGTCATCTACATATAAATAAATTTAATTATTTATTTATATTGTTCATCTTCTAAATTCTTCAACCTTAAATTAAATAAATAATTTTATTTAATTACTAACATTTCTACCCTCTGCTTGATTAAATTAAATAAATTTTTATAATTTATTTATATTTAATTATCATTTGGTTCTAAAGTTTAAATATTTTTAATATTTGAATAATGGAATATTCTCCATCCCATATTTGAATTTAAAATATTTAATATTTTATTTAATATTTTCCACCTCACCCTAATTTCATTTTTAAATATAATTAAATATGATTTATTTAATTATGTAAGTTTCCATTTCCGTCTCCACTTCTAAATTGAATAAATTTATTTTTATTTAATTTCTAACTCGTGCTAACTCACCCTTCCAAATTTTTAACTCATCTTTCAAAATGGAAGTTTCCCTTTGAAACTAAATGACAAAAATTGAAGAAAAAGGGAAACCTTCCATCCTTCTCTTCCACTTTCAAAAATCTCCCGCCGTTCGTTCGAAACAAGCTTAATCCCGACCATCGATCGATTCAGCCAATCATATCCGTTCAAAAAATCTATAAATTCTGGCGCAAATCCAAGATTTGGTTACATACACATACACTTTCTAAATACTCATTCACGCATGCATACACTCAACCAGCATTTGCATTCATGATAGTTTCGATATCATAGCAATCTTCTCATTTTAGCATAGCTTTTGCATTTAGCATAGTTTGCATTTTAAATCTCATTCTTTAGCTGTCATTTTGTTGAGCATGATCTGTTGATCTGAGAGCTATCTGGAAATCAACAAAACGCTGAAGTTAGAGGAGGATAAGACGGTTTCGAGAAGCTGCGATTACGGTTTGCATTATTCTGTTTCTTTTCAGTTTTTCAATTTAATGTCTTATTAACATGTGTTTGATTTCTATTTAATTAATCCAATATTTCATACACACACTAAGCATCTTAAAATTATCTCATTTGCATCATCATCCATAACCATCCATTTTGAACCTCTTTATCGTGAGATCGACCCTCAAATTGAATCTTTTCACTCGATCTCTCGAGGGGGCAATGTACCAGTGTACTTCTTTCCGCTGGGGCATCCGAAAAATCAGGAATTTTTTAATCTTGATCGTGGCAAGCTTATTCTTTGAACCAATGCAACAAGTACATTGCTTCAAAGAGGCAAAAAATGTAGACATGAAAAATTAACATTATGCATTCGATTAGATTCAGTCATCAAGTAAACTAGGTTTCCCATTAGGTACATTCATCAGTTAATCAGGTTCACCTTCATCCATTCATTAGGTAATCTCATCTCCTAAGGTCATTAATGTAAAATCAAATAAACATTATCATCAACCTTTTTAATCAAATAAATCAAATGCATACTCCATCATTTTCTGATTTAAATAAATCAAATATTTAAATCATGAAAGTCAAACTAACCTAATCATCATTAATTTAATCTAACCATGATTAAATGATAATCTTACCCACTTGCATCCTCTAGATAATGCCACTTGCACAAATAAATCAATTTATTGATTTATTAAAATCATCATTTTCACTCAACATGGCATTTATGGGGACTATTCCCTCAAGTTTGAAAAATATGACAAGTTGATTTGTCCATCCAACATTTCATTTATTTCTCATTTTCTTGTCCCCCTCTCTAAATTTATTGCCCAAATTTGAATTTGAAACTCCCTCTCATGGGCACACTTCCCAAATCTTGCACATCCATTGGCCTATCATCACTTGACAAGTGGCATCTTCTCATCGTGGATCTTTAGTCCCACATTCACCCATTTGGCCAATCTCTCATCAAGAAAATCTATAAATAAGAACATTCATCTTCATCAATCCATCCACAAAGCTAATGCAAAGTCACTCTCTTCATTTGAGAACTGATTTTGTCCACAACTCCACAAATCATCTCCACAATCACTCATGCAAGGTCACTCTCTTCATTTGAGAAATGATCTTGTCCATCATTATCATTAGCTTATCTAAAGGGGTTGGGAAAGGGCTATTTTCCATATCAAAACAACACCAATCCCCCCATAAGATCAAGTATTTATCTTGTTTTAGAATAAGTATAGTTATTTGTGTTTGTATTTGCTCAATTATATCATCCTTTTCCTTGTTTTCTAACAATGCAAATGGATCTTATGGGGAACTCTTGCTTTAATCTTGTATTTTGATCTATTAGTGTATTTGTTTGTTTCTTCCATGCAAGTTTGAAATGGGGTTCACAATTCTTGACCATCGAACCATATATATAGGTGTCGGAGAGTGTTATTGAAACTAGGACTCAAAACAAAAAAATAAATGTAAATAACCACTCCCCTAAGGAATAGAGTGTGACAAATTCTAAATAATAACTAAAAAAATAATAGAAAAGGTAGAATAAGTTTATTAGGACTACAACTTTGCTGCAATGGTAAAAAAAAAACATGGACTATGTAATCAGTCACATGGGATTCTCAATCGTAGAAGATATTTTCTCCTCCAGTGGTATTATTAATTGACATGGTGACTAAACAACCATCCTGATAAATAGACACCTCTAATTCTACAACTATTCCATTATTCTCATTATGGAATTTCCCCTATATTGCTTTCTAAAAATCATGTGGCTATAGGCTACAATCTACTTGCTCTAGTTTCTTGGATGCAAAGAGTAAGTTCACCATAACATCTACACAATACTAATATTCATAATTTAAAAATAAACATACATTGCATTCCATACATATTCACACATTAACCATGCAATTACTGACAGTTGTTCATAACAAACAACTGAAAGTCTAGTTTGACTAAGTACACATTTGGAGTTGATCAAGCCATCGAAACCAAAAACATAAAACGATTGCCTATATTGTTCAAGCATTCAAATAATTGAGTTGATATAACATAGAACTAGAAATAATCAATTTATATGAATCTACTAATCTTGAATTAATATACATAATATGACTCTATTACACCTAGTCTTCTTCATGACACTTGATGTATATTGAATAAAACTATAACTCTAACTATTTTCACTTTGACATATCTTTGTTTAACATAGTAATCATTATAGTTTTATGACCCTTACTTCATTATGTACAAATTTCAATTTAATAATCATTCACTCTTAATTTTTTCTTCTACCACAACCCTTATTTTAATATATAAAAAATGAACTCTTAGTTCCACTTTGAAGCTGATGCCAGCAAACACTAGAAAATTGTGTTTGGACAAAGGATGTTTTCTAGACCAAGCTCACTAGTGGAAGAGAAATAAAATAAAATAATAACATAGATATAAGAATTTAGGGTTTTGATAAATGATTATATTTTTAATTTAACCTTTGAGGGTGAATAAATGTAAAACACAGGTTAGTGAATGAAATTTTCTAAAATTTTGAGAGAAACCTAATAGTGGCTCTAGTTGGAGACATGTGCCTCCTATGGGCACGATGAGGATCTAAGAAAAAATTAGTAGCAGACCATAAAAGAGATACAATAAAACTCAACACAAGACAAGGTTAGGATATTACACATCACAGAGACCAACAAAGATCGTAACTACCTAGGGAAATGCCAAATAAAATACAAAAGATATAACTAGTACTCACCATTCATGAGAAATAGTGTTTCAAATCTTGATCAAGCATGCACAACTCCGTGAATTTCCCATCTAAATTCATGAGATGACATCCATTCATCTCATATCTCTTAGCCACTTCATAAATGCTAAGCCACAATGGATCGAATTTGCCATTCTTTCCCTTATCCTTAGACTTTACATTCCATAAGAGGACCATATCATTAACCTAGATACTTTATGGTGATGTAGATTTTTATAAAAAATTACTTCATTATTTATTGTTGTAACAAAATTATATCATGTGCAATAACTCAATGCTCATTCAACTCATTTAATTCCATAATTTTCTAAGGGATTATTTCGCACACATATTCTTATATGCCTTACGATAGTTGGTATATACAATATAAATTCCATATTGGCGACAATTTTAGCCTCAATAATGCATACCAAATCAAATGATCTTCTACCTATGGTTTAGTTGAGGGTTATTCTATCCACCCAAAGATCATATTTTAGCTCGTCATCCCATTTCCTTTTACTCTTTTCCAACTTTCTCCCTATGATCTTCATCAAGCTCTTGTTACTTGATTCAAATTGTACATTTCATTAAGGGTGGTATTGAGATGAACTCATTAGGTTAATACTAAATTTAGAACACATATTTAGCATATCTTGAGATCTAAAGTAAGAAATCATCAAATATTTAATATATTTTCAATCCAAATACATAGAAGAGGATTTTATATAGTTTATTATTTATTAAATGTAAAAGGGGTTCTAATAATAAGAGGTGGTAGAATTTTTTGAAAGAATGGATGATATTCAATAGGTAAATTAACATATTATGTATATGTTTTATGAAATAAGGACCTCATATTCAACTTTAATATTGTTTTATATAACATGGAAAGTGAGATATCTACTTTAGAAAATAACATATAGATCTTATCACATTTATCTATTTGGGCATTGGTGGATGTTATTTATAAGGTTTTGATTTTAGATACAACAATGTTTATTCCTCATACAATTAACTACTTGATCTTAAAATATAAAAATTATGAGTATTAGAAAGCCTTCTATTATTCACAACTGCTTTTTATATGTAATATCTACATAATTAAAAAACTTTTATAAATGTTACATTATTAGATGAAAATGATTAGTAGATAGTTCTCCATTTATACTTCTTACAAATCCTCCCCATTATTAATTTGTGTGTGTATATACTATACCATTCAATAGAAGTAAGCCCTTCAAACTCAATTGAATTAATACAGAAAAGGGTTCCAATAGAATTATATGTTTATATTATTTAAAAATGATTAAGTATTTTTCATAAAGCTCTACCTAATTCCATAAGTGGACCATATCATCAACCTAGAATCTTTATGGTGATGTAGATTCTTATAAAAAATTACTTCGTTATTCATTTTTGTAACAAAAATATATCATGTGCAATACCTCGATGTTCATCTAACTCATTTAATTCCATAATTCTCTAAGATATTATATCACACACATCTTCTTATATGTCTTACAAAATTTGGTATACAATAAATTTCATATTGATGTGAATTTTAGTTTCAATAAGTATACATACCAAATCAAATGAGATTCTTCCTATGGTTTGGTTGAGGGTTATTTTATATGAGCAAAGATCATATTTCAGCTTGTCATCCCATCTACTTTTATTCTTATGCAATTTTATCCCTATGAACTTCATCAAGCTCTTGTTGCTTTATTCAAATTATCCATTTCTTTAAGGGTGGTATTGAGATGAATTCACTAGGTTAATACTAAATTTAGAACACATATTTTGCATATCTTGAGATCTAAAGTGAAAAATCATCAAATAGCTAATATAGTTTCAATCCAAATACATATAAGAGGCTCTTTTATAAACTATTGTTCTTTTAATGTAAAATGGGTTCTAAGAATAAGAGATGGTAGAAATTTTTGAAATTATGGATGATATTCAAGAGGTAAATTAACATATTATGTATATGTTCTATGAAATACGGACCTCATATTCAACTTTAATATTATTTTATACGACATGGAAAGTGAGATATCTACTTTAGAAGATAACATATAGATCTATCACATTTATCTATTTGGGCATTGGTGGATTCTATTTATAAGCTTTTTATTTTAGATAAAGCATTGTTTATTCCTCATACAATTAATTACTCGATCTTAAAATATAAAAAGGCACGAGAATTAGAAAACCTTCTATTATTCACAACTACATTTTACAAGTAATATCTACACAATTCAAATCTTTTATAAATGTTACCTTATTAGATGAAAATGATTAGCAGATTGTTTTCCATTTATACTTCTTACAAAGCCTTCCCACTATTAATTTGTGTGTGTGTGTGTATACTATACAATTCAATAGAAGTAAGCCCTTCAAACTCAATTGAATTAATACAAAAGAGGGTTCCAATAGAATCATTTGTTTCTATTATTTTAAAATGATAAAGTATTTTTTGCAAAGCTCTAGACCAAATTCCTCAACTCAAATTTTAAATGGCCACTTTGTAGATGATTCCTTCCTCACAATATTAGAAGAGGAGAAAAATATCAAATAGTCCCTTAAGTGTGGAGACATTTTTTTGCAAAGCTTCTGGCTTTGCCATCTAGTGACATACAACTCAATGTTAGAGACAGCCCTTCCATTAGATGCATGATGACATCTTACATAATATTTTTTAATTGTGATTACAAGTTATTAAGTTTAGATAATGTTACTATTTCTTAGTGAATGTATTTTGTCCTGGGATGTTAAAAAAGGAAAGAAAAGGAAAAGCGCGGGAAGCATGTGAAGGCCAAAAAGGACTCCTAAATTTGGTCTGCTATAGTGTGAAACCGAAATTGGCCAAAACAAGTGTTACTCAGTGGACTGAAATCCCTTCGGTTACGGAGACAAAACTGATTTTCTTTCGTTTTGGAGAAATATGTTAATTGAGGAAAACGTTGGAGTTAACATATAAGGAATGCTCTATCACATAGTTAAGGTCAACCGATGTAGTATAATCCTCCATGCCTATTCCTAACGGGGACGACGGGGTAGGCATTGGAGAGATTGCAACTCATGCCTCTGCCAAAGAATTCACCGCATCCTCAAATAATGCCGACGCGGACTGTAAGCTTGATCTTCGCATTGTGCCTTCCAATTACGCATCCCTTTTCTTGCATTACACATCGTTGATAGTAGAAATCAACTTGGCTCATCTCATAGAGGGAACGCCTTCAGTGCAATTATTTTCTACCATCCTTTTGCTAACAAAAGTTGTAATTGTTTTCCTTCATCTACACAAAATCTAAATGGAATATAGACATCATCAAACTTAGATAATGTAACGATTTGACGTTAAAAACGATTTGAATGGTATTCTTTACAAATGATATGCTTTCCACATTTAATTAAAAAATTGATATGTTGATGTAGGTTTTGTATTATATTGTAAGGATTATATTAATTTAAAATTTAATTAGTGGACGCCATCATGGGGTCGTAAATTCATTCTTCTTTAAAAATGTTTCACAATTGTTTTTTCATCACATGTACTATAAGCACATTACCAGACATAAACATAAAAAGATGCCGGAATCTGCCGATACAACGCTATTTCTCAAGTTAATTATTTAGCGGCTTTTCGCAAGTGTTGTTCCTAGGACACAGCGACGCCTATACCCAAGACGTCAAAATGCAAGTAACAGTTGCATTCAACCACTTTGGAGAAGGGCTTGTTCAGCGCATGCCCAGGTATGAATAAAATTTTAAAGAAACTCTCTCTCTCTCTCTTTCTCTGTATTCCTTGCACAAAGATCACATAAAACTCGCTCAAGTTTATTTGTTTCTCCTCCCTTGAAGTTTTAAAAAATATCGTTGTACTACAGGTGCCGACATGGTTACTTTCATGTGGTGAACAATGATTACACCCACTGGGGAATGTACGCAATCGGGGGAAGTGCAAACCCCACCATTAATAGCCAGGGCAACAGATTCCTTGCCCCTGACAATCGATTCCACAAGGAGGTAAAAGGCCTTTACCAATGTCTCTTATATCTCTAGTATACCATGAATACAATCATTATGGTATGGGTAATGTGCAGGTGACAAAGCGCGAAGATTCATCAGAAGGTAATTGGAGATCAGTGGGAGATCTGATGTTAAATGGGGTATTCTTCACACCATCAGGGTCTGAAGCATCCTCAAGCTATGCCAAAGCTTCGAGTATGGAAGCAAGACCTTCCTCGATTGTGGGCTCGATCACTGCAACTTCGGGTGTTCTCACCTGCACAAAAGGTTCCCGCTGTTAGACCGAAATACGTGCACTATAGACAAACCTTCAATTCTGTAACTTGCCAAGCATGAGTGCACTATAGGCTTCTTAGTTATTTTAGTTTTGTTTGTCGAGACTCTCAAGTCATCTTTTACTAAAGTGGAATATACTAGCAATCTTTTTCTCGAATTTGAAGTGTAGTGGTAGAACGTCGACTCAGTATGGTTTTTATTATGTTGATTGCCACTGAAAACAAGTTTTTAGGTATGCTTCACAAGGATTCTATTCCATATAGACATAGAATGGTTGAATTTATGTTCGTACCGGTATTTCACTTTTATTTTAAACTATCAACACATCCAATATAGTTGCATACGACACAACTAAATAAAACTAACCTGAAATAAATGATAAAGGATCTAGGGATCATGAATGAGTGTATAGAAATTTGATAAAAAAGAGTTAATAAGAATGTGTCAGTATAAATATAGATAGGATAGAGATAAGAATGAATATCCAACACCAAAGTTAGTGCTACTATCATAATCATGATCCTCTGCAGTAGTGGTGACCAAAAATATATCATTTTTGTACTCATCAACAGTGGAGAGAACTATAGTTGTTATAACTCAAATGGTTGCGTCGACCAGGAGAAGAGGGTCGAGCGGGAATGGAAATTTAAAATCTACTAAGTGTGTTGAGGAAGTGGATGATGATGGTGAGGCAGATGGCTAGTCTAGTCTATTTGGGTTTGTGTTTGTTCTCTTGGACGGGCTTGTGGTGTTCACTAATGTGGTGGTGCCCGAGATCCCTGCTCTTTTCGGGGATGGGCGCTGCTTGGAGTTCCCCGACGTCTTCTCGTGTGGGCTATGTATGGATGAGGGCTTCGGTCTTGTCTGTGCATCTTTTCTAAGGGTCTATGAGGATTTTAGAGCCCCTATAGGTGGTGGGGTTGAGATCTGCTTGGAGGACGACGTTTTAGAGGATTTTGTTTCTTCTAACCCTCCCCTTTTCTTTATTATGTCTCATGCTTGGGTCAGCTATGGAGACAGCTCCGTTGATGCCCTGGGTTGGGGTTTCGCAGCTGTTGGGGCTGTTGTGGCTTTTGTTGGATTTTGGAGGGAAATTATGTTGCCCTTTGTGTTTTCTGGTGCTGAGTGGTTGCCCCTATTGCTTTGTTGTTGCCTACAGGGATTGCGGGGTTGCCTGGGCTTCCTTGAAGTTTTTGGGTTGAAGAAGGGATTATTTCTCATTCTGCTCGGTGTAGTAGGATGGTTTGAGGGCTTTATTTGTTGGCTCTTTCTTCTTCTCACTTCTTCTAGGATTTTTGTTGCTTCCGTGCATTCACTGTGCAATGGCTTGCCAACGTGGCTCCGACTTCCTTTTGGATTGGAGTGTGAGTTTTCTTGGGCTTCCTTGGAGTTTCTAGGTTGAAGAAGGGGCTTATTTTTGGTTCTGCTAGGTGTAGTAGGATGGCTTGGGGGCTTTATTTGTTGGCCCTTTCTTTTTCTCATTTTTTCTGGGGTGTTCTTTGCTTATGTGCTTTCTCTGATTGGTGGCTCTCCTTTAGGGGTTTGGCCAACACGGTTGTGGTTTCCAAAGCGCAGGTGGATTTCATTGCCTATTTTCCTGGTTTGGAAAATGTTTTGGGATGCTGACCCATTTGGTGGAGTTGTTATGCCACATCAAATTTCGATGTTATCTTCCTTGTACTCTATTGGGTTTTGTGGGGACCTGCACTGGTGTTACCAGGAGTTTTACATGATGAGATCAGGTGTATTTCTTAATACTTTGTTCATGTTCTACCCCCCATGTTCCTTGTTGTTCTTTGTTGGTGGTTGGGGGTTGATGCTTTGGCTGGACCATGTTGTGAGTATGGAGTTGGTGCTCGATCTACTTTGTTCTTTGCTGAAGGTTTTGAGGGATGGGTGGTTTTTAGAGATTGTTTTGAAGACCCAACTATTACTGATGTTGTTGCTTTCTTTGGTTCTCCTTCTCACTACAGTCCCTTCCTTCTCTCTGAATACTAGGTCTTATTTTGAGGTACAAATCTCTCCTTTCGAGCTAGAGTCCTCTCCCTCTCGGGTTGAGGTGTTTTTTTCTAGTTGAAGGTCTCTTCCTGCTTTTCCCATGGAGGGGTTCCCATTTCTATTAAGGTGGAATGGTGGTTTATAGGAGTGTTGTGATTGTGGTGGGTGGGTTGAGCTTAGTTTTTCCTCCTATAGAGGTGGAGAGTGCAACTGGATTTTATGGAAAATATTTGGAGCTTTGTGTTCCTGTGATGACCTCTCCTATAGAAGGGGAGAGGGTCTCTTTTTGGGCAAGGTTCTATCTAATTTTGGGGCTCTGCTTATGTAAACCTATGACTTAGTTATCTTTGCCAATGGTATGGAGAGACCAATCTACTTGAGTGACTGGCATGCTATGGCCTGGTTGTTACTGGCTTCTCTCTTGGGTTTAAGGTCCCTGCCAAAACCTAGTTGTTTTGGGTTGTTGGTCCCATCAAAACCAATGGATTCTAGATCCATGTAAGATCTGGTTTCTATGTTGGGAAGCTATTTTTGGCTACTAGTTTGTCTTTGTTTTGCTGCAGGGATTTATTGACTTCTATTTAGGCAGCTTGACTATCCTTTTTTGGGTTTCAGGTCCCTTCAAAACCTAATGGTTTTGGGTCCATACAAAACCTATTGTATATGGTTTCAAGTCCATCCAAAACCTATTTTTTCTCCTTATCAAAAATAGTGGAGAGAACTATTGAACTAATACTCAACATATGAGTATTTAAAATTTAAACTAAGCGAAATTACTCTAGAACTTGGCATCATCCTAAAATCAAGTACATAGTACTTTGTAGGTTATTTCCTTGTAGCTATAAATAAGAAATGAAAAGTAAAATATAAATGGTTCAAGAAATTAGGATTATAAAGCATTAAGAATAAGAAAATATTTAATTTTTATTACAAAGTTATTGAGTTTGAACAATCATCATTGACTTTCTCTGAATTGAGAACATGGATTATTCTTCGGATGCATTTAAGGATGTTATAATGAAGGAAACAATTAGTTAGACAATGTTACATAATACTATTATAAGTAAGAATAGAAAAAAAAAGCTTTATCTAACAAAAATTGTTATCTATGAAAATTCCAATGGATAGATTAGGGTGATAGATCTACATGTTGAAATGATTATATAGAATAAAATGGTCAACTAATTCTAAATATAATTTGAGATTTTGATTAATATAAGTAATGAAGTTTTCTTATGAAGAATTTTTGGAATGTGATAGTCATCTACCATTTTATTGACATTTTTTTTTTCAAATAATCAAGATTATAAAGTATCTTTTTTTTTAAATATTAAAAATCTTATAATTAACAATTTTAAAAAATGAGTTTTCCAATCTTTACATCTTTATCAATCCTAGTATACTTTGAAATATTTTATTTTTTAAATATTATATTTACAAAAAAAATTATCAATTCATAATCAAAGTATCAATAAGTTATATATTTTCAAGTTAAAATCAATCATATTTTGAATGATCAATTCTCGCATGATTATTAATTTTGAGAAGTGATCTAAATCTACTTGTCATTTTCTAAAATTCAAACTAAAGGTGTAACATCATTAAGGATATTTGGAATCTATCTATGGAGGGTGAAAGACAACCTATTGATACATAGTGGTGCTAAGTATTATTTGGCTATTGCAGGTCATCAATAATGGTTGGTAGTTGGGTTTAGAAAATTCATAGGTTTTTAAACCTCTATTACTAGTGTAAAAATACCACTAGTGTTTTGAAGAGTGGAAACTTGGGATGAATTATACCTTACCATACCAATCATTTATAGAGGATAGGTATTGTGTGCCTCACAAGCACCTTAATACTTATAGCCATTCAATTCAATCTTGACACATTATTAAAACACTAAACTTGAGCGTCTATTGGTCTAAAGTGTTGGTTATGGGTATCCTAACACCCTATGCACTATACATTTGTTTCCCTACCTTTTGTTTACACTCTTATAAAAACCTTAAATGAATAAAAAAAAATTAAATATTAATTAAATTGTGATACATTATGCATGTATAGGTATTGTTCTTGCAAAATCTAAAAATCTAATCAAATAGTATGCATGCACATGTACACTATAAATTTTTGAATGGTGTTGAAACATAGAAAAATAGGATTGAATCAAAATGAATTGATAACAATGCACCTATCTTTCTAGTTTCATTCAAAAAATGTGTTATATGTGTAAATGAATATTGAAAATCAAACCTAGCCAATATAGAAATCAAAATTTAGGTGTTAAGAGGGTCAAATGTTGTGTACCTATAGCAAAAAGTGCTTTTGCAAGCCTCACTGAGGACTCATTCGCCTAGTGGTGAATGGGTCCTACTAGGGTTGTAGAAAATCAATTTTTAGGTTTTGTACTTCAATCTTTGCACTCCATGATCCTAGATGTTCAACTCTCGAAAGTTAGAAATAAATTTTGAAGCTTAGTTTTTGGGATCTTGTAATGAAAATGACAACCTTTGAAACTTTATAGCTTTGACAATTTTTGTTCTCCACTTGATCTTCAACCTAAAGCCTACAATCACATACTAAAGGAGAAGAAAAATGCTGAACTTTGTTAGGGAATAGGGGTTTAGGGGTTTTCCTTGGTCAAACCCTATTTTGGTAATTAAACCTTGAATTGAAACAATGCATAAAAGGAAAGATGAATGAACAATGTAATGCTACACCTCACCAATCCTCAATTGCACCTTGGAGTAAAAATATGAAACTTAGCATGAAGTGGCCTCAATGAGTGTAGATCTTGACATAAGATGATGGATTCGAACAATTGAACTTGATCACCAATGCTACATCAACACAATAGCTCAACAACATGTATGACTTTGGCATGATGAATTGGATCTTTGATTGCTGCAATAAACTCTAATAATTTTCCCTTGAATGGCTTCTTGAATGCTCTTGTGAAATCTTGATCTCATAAGCTTTCTAATAATTATTAGGTGAAACTATGTGAAATAACCTTATATTTATACTTAAGATTAAATATCGAAACTCAAATTATACAAGATGACTTCAGATCTAGGATTTGAAACCACTTGGACAACTCATAAATCATTTATTAGCTACTCCAGTTCATGCTTTCATTCTCCAGTTTTTGGTATCACAATTAATAACTTCTTGTTGAGTATTTTCATCAAAGAATATCATTAATGCTATTGGAGACTGAGTTACAAGTGGATCTGGTTAATTGTAAAAGATTGGACATTTACTATTTTAATACTCTCTTTTTTGTACATTATGCCTAGAGGAAGTTATTATCTTGGCAGATAGAGCTATAATGATTCAAATAGTAGCTGGGATATCTTTATCTTCTTGGGAGAGTCATGATTCATTGGTGTAGCTTTATTTTATTAGTCTGTCTCGTGTGAACCAATAGGAATTTCTACTTGCATATTTATTCCAACATAAAACCATTGCTAGTAGTGGTAGGTTAATAATAAAAGCATGTTATTAATCTGGGCATAGTTGATAAGAATGCCAACGTGTTAGTAAAACAAGAAATTAATAACGAAAAACATTAGGGTGGTAAGAATAGTTTAGTGCAGGGTTATTGCAGTTAATTGATTATTGTTGTCCAATGGAAAATTTTGTTAGTAGGTGTGTTAATTCGTATAACCATATTTTATAATAGGTTTTTGTATTGGTTTTGTTTTCGTTTATCACCAAGAGTCACATTTCTTGGTAAACTAACTGGAATAAATTCGCAATTTAAATATATTTATATCCTTTTCAATGCATTACAATGGCAGCTAATGTGGAAAAAAGAACAACTTAGCCATACGAGAGAAAAAGAAAATAAAGCAAACTCATGCAGGTAATATTCACATTAAATTTAGAAATCTCCAACTCATTCTCATATTTAAATAGTATTTTCTTTAAAAAGCAAATAAAGAGATATCCCACTCTCTTAAATCTTTAATAAAGATTTTAAAAGATCTTAGTAAATCTTAGATAAAGATTTTAGTAAATTTGTATACAAAGATTTTAGTAAATCTGAAATAAGGATCTTAGTAATTTAAAATAAAGATAGTAGTAGAATGAAAACCTTAGTAAATTTTAAATAAAGATCTTAGTAAATGTAAAATAAAGATCTAGTAAATGTAAAATGAAGATCTTAGTAAATTTAAAATAAAGATAATAGTAAAATGAAAAACTTAGTAAATTTTAAATAAAGATCTTAGTAAATGTAAAATAAAGATCTAGTAAATGTAAAATGAAGATCTTAGTAAATTTAAAATAAAGATAGTAGTAAAATGAAAACCTTAGTAAATTTTAAATAAAGATCTTAATAAATGTAAAATAAAGATCTAATAAATGTAAAATGAAGATCTTAGTAAAATTAAAATAAAGATAGTAGTAAAATGAAAACCTTAGTAAATCTTAAATAATGATCTTAGTAAATGTAAAATAAAGATCTAGTAAATGTAAAATGAAGATCTTAGTAAATTTTAAATAAAAATCTTACTAATTTTAAAATAAAGATCTTACTAAATTTAAAACAAAGATCTTAGTAAAATAAGAGTATGTAAAAAGGTAAAGGTTAAGTATTTCATTAAGTAATAATATAAATAATATAAATTATAATATATATATATATATATATATATATATATATATATATATATATATATATATATATATATATATTCACTAATAATAAATATATTGTTAAAGAATAATCATATGAAGTAGTTTATTTAGTATAAAGGATAACTCTAATTATTACAAATTTTAAATTGTCCCATAACATATATATATGGGATAAATGAATGACAAATAAATAAATAAATAAAATGAACCACATTAACAATTTATTATATTCTTCGTTTAGTTATGAACATTGTATCAACAATTATTGCATTGTAATATTAAGGGTAAAAATATAGGGTTTATAGAACATATATGGGTAGCACTTTGCAAGTTAGGTAGTTATAGGGGTATCGATTGGTGCGTCAATGGTGGAGTTGCACAAGCAACTTCACCCAAAGTGTATAGTGTGCCACCATGCATGTACATGGTTAACAATTGTTTGCATTATTATACCTTTGTTCAAAAAAAATTTGATAGTTGTGTTTTTGCCATTTGTGTAAAATTTAAGGCATGACACATAGCCTTAGATAGAGTGTCTATAGGAATCATGGTTTTCAAGAAATAGCCCTTCAAAGATTGATGCCTTTTAGCACTTTGGACTCTTAAGGGAAATTGCCAGTCCAATGTAGCTCAAAGTAATTTGGCATATTTGGGTGCAAAAGAGGATCATCCCTAGCGTAAACCTACCCATCTCGATGTGTTGGAATAGTCTGTTTGGTCCTATGAGTTGCATAATGAAAGTTGCACCACTTTGCAACTTTACACTACTTGCATCTAACAGTTTTTTCTTCAACTAAAAACTCATCACCAGGGGAAAATGCCTCTAAGATAGGAAAACTAAGAGATATTATTATAGAGGGTCTCAAAATGATCCTATAGCCTAAGACAGAGAGTCTATAGGCATCACGGTTTTTGAGAAATAGCCCTTCAAAGATTGTTTCCTTTTAGCACTTTGGACTCTTAAGGGAAATCACCAGTCTAATGTAGCTCAGAGTGATTCAGAGTATTTGGGTACAAAAGAGGACCATCCCTAGCATAAAATTACCCATCTAGATGTGTTGGAATAGTTTGTTTGGTCCTATGAGTTGCAAAATGAAAGTCGCACCACTTTGCAACTTTACATTGCTTGCATCTGACATCTTTTTTCTCAACTGAAAACTCGTCACCACGGGAAAACACCTCCAAGATAGCAAAATACAAGAGAGGTTATTGTACTGGGTCCTAACATGATCCCATAGCCTCTGAAGAAAAGTTTGTAGGCATTAGGATTTTCAATAAATAACCTTTCAAAGATTGCTTCCTTTTAGCACTTTGAACTCTTCAGGGAAATAACCAGTCCAATGTAGCTCAAAGTGATTCGGCGTATTTGGGTGCAAAAGAGGGCCATTCCTATCATAAACGTACCCATCTAGATGTGTTGGATTAGTCTATTTGGCCCTATGAGTTGTAGAACAAAAGTTGCACCATTTTGTAACTTTACAGTGCTTGTCAAAATTGCAACTTATTGTCAAATGGTGGAAGTTCAAGAGTCGTCTTGTTGTAGTTCATTGGAAAATAGTTGGAATTTGTTTGGTAATGGCCCAATTAGGTAGGAATTGTATGTTAGAAGGGTTTGGGAGAGCAGGGGAGGTCAATCAAGGTTTGGGTATGATGCCCTATATGCGAAAGTGTGGTTTTTGAGTGAAATTGGGAGGTTTAAGGGTGTTAGTGATTGAAATCTGTTGGGGAAACAATTTCTAAAGGTGTATTAAGCATATGAAAAATTTTATAAACATGTTTGAGGTGTTTGAGTGAGATAAGTGTGGAAATGCATACTTTCAATTAACCCCCTTTTAATCTAAGAAAAATTAAGCTTACATGATTGAGTGACTTAGATGGTGCTTACAAGGATGATAGTTGTGAAATTTGGATGTTTATAGCTTGGTGAGATACTTTCCAAAGGAATCTTGGAGGGACAACGATTTGAAAGAGGAGTTGTTTTGCAAATTTGGGCTAATTAGAGCCTTGTTCAGTGTAATAGTTCAATGTCAATCCAGGGTTGTTCCAAAACAAGCACATTAGGTTTTGAGATATGTTAAAGAGAAAGGTAATGGGTTTCTTTCACAACCTTTTGTTTTGTGGGTTCGAGTTGATTTTGTGAAGATACTGATTTTTACTCAAGATGATTTTATACCTTTTACATGTTATTATGCTTCAATGAACATTAAGTGACATTTATTTTTATCCAGATAATTATATTACTTTCGAATGAACACTGTAACATGAAATTCATTTCATTAAGTTGTATCCACTTTTCATTAATTTTAACTTCTTTTGAAATAAAAATCAACTGCACACTTCATTACATGAGTTTAAAAAATAAAATAATGTCAAATGTAAATTCATTCAAGAAAGCTTGAAATCATGGGTATTCTCAAAATTAGTGTTTGATAAAAATGTATTGGTAGACATGTATGAAAAATGTGGTACAATAGAAAAGGAATTTTTTTGAAAAATCTCCTCAAAGAAATAGATGCATTACCAATTGTAATTCATAAGTTCTATTAAAATTTTATTTCATTAATCTATAACATACATTATGAATCATAACTTAAAAAAATTCTAATATAATTATACATTCCATTTTGAAAATTCAAAGTAGAAATACATGCACACAAGGAACAAATTAGATTGAATATCAATTCTTATATATATCAAACTGTAGAATAATTGTGTTTGTGCATATACAAATTTGGCATATCCCTACTCAGAATAAGTTTTAGAAATTGTGGAATATATGCCATCTCAAGATCTATCAAACCCTAAGTACATGTCAATCTATATCATATCATAATTTTGTGCTAGACCATCAAAATCAAGCCTCCTCAAAGAAGTTAGATGCTCTGCAGTTTCTTGCACAATAACATTTCAAACCAAAAATTAGATTATGTGAATGGTTGAAAATATAGACTAGTAAATAGAAACTTATATACCATCATTTATAAATTATAAATTTAACATCAAAATAAGTATACATGTACTATATTATATCAATAATGCAATTCTTTTTTACCTCAAAACTTGCTCTCTTTTCTGCAAGACATTCTACATATGATTGTCCCTTAGGACGATCAGGAGTCCTCATATAAATTAATGGTCTCTCACTCGTCACAATGCTGAGTCAAACAAAGGACTATAGTAGATAAAATAAAAATGATACAAATTAAAATATAATTGTTGAAAAATAATCATATCTACTAATCACATATTTACTCCTATCTAAATGTAAATGATCTACAATATAGAATAAACACATACCTACTATGATGCTATGACACTAGATGGGATCATAGTGGATGGATCAGCTAAGATGGTTTCCTGTATAAAAAATGACAAGAATGTAAATTCACATGGACATATAATTATAATGTCGACAATAAAAAAGATATATACCTATTGTACAACTTCATCCAATGGGTCAGACTTGGTCAACAAGGCTGTATAAGAACTAGATTGCTGGATAAAAAGACAAGATTACATTAGATTATCAATATATGTAGTACATGTATTTAAACATAATAGATTTCAAAGACTAACATATATAAATAACAATTTAAATTATTTACCGTGTATTGATTGTCTAAGGAAAATGAAATGGAAGTATGCATAGCCTGTTGCATTTCTGACAACTACTCCTTTGTCAACAATTGTTAAAAATTCTAGCACATAAACATAAATTAGTACAAATATCCTTCATAAAATATGAAAGAATTTACATAAAACACATGATGAAATTTCTTTAAGACTTACCGGTCCTCCCATATCATCCCTAGAAGTCGATGTCTCTCCTACAAATGATCCACTCTGTACTCTATCAACTCCTACATTCGGTATATCATGAACCTAAAATTTAGATGTGTCTATGGGAGCCTTAGTGGACCATCAGAGAGGACCGAAACATAAATTTTTGCACATCATGCAACGATGAGGCACACAAATATGTCCCAAAGAGGATGGTGTAGTAGTGGGAGTTGATGGTTGTGTACCTAGTTGGAGCTATTGCAACAGGTGGACCATCATCATGCTAGGATGTATTAGGTGCAACACCACTGTGATGGGATGCACCTTCAAATGGCTACACAACACGATGGCTCTACCTTACCAAATAATCACTCAACGAATGTAATGCATAAATGCTCAAATTCCCCGCATCTACAACAATCTCAGGGTAAGGTAGTGGAGTCAGAGCAACAATAGGTGGAGGAGGAAAAACTGGGGTAACTTGGCGTGCCCTAGGTCTATCCTGTGGCATCCCTCTACCATCACCTTGGAAATCTCGCATGTCAAAGTAATTGACATGTTTCCCTAGAACAAACTCAACATATAATTTTCAGAGGAAATACTTAGGGACATCAAGATTGTTTCTGGGTGGTTTATCAAACACTATCCACTAACATCTCAAAAAATTATCTAATATTCCTCTATGGGTGCACCATTTAATTGAAAATTTTGGTTTTTGCACATTAACAAGATATCTAGTTCTTTGATCTATGAATAACTGGGCTAATTGTGTCTTTTCAATATCAAGAGCCTTCACCTCATCATACAATAACCCATCAACATAAAATTGTCTTTGTTGCTCTTGCCACTATGTAGATCTATTATGTTGAGTTGCCAAAGTTTGAACATTTACAATGATTGTTTCTAAAGTGTTTTTCATATCTGATAGTTCATCAAGTGTCTCATAGATTTGACATACTTTTCTTAATTGATCTAAATTTCTATGAATAGACTTGTGTATTGTTAGCACATTTTCATTCAGAAACAATGGTTGCGGTGGAGGATTTGGAGGGTATTCATTTTCTACAGGATTAGGGTTTTCAATTTGTGTGGGAGGGTTTTCATTTTGTGTGGTGTTAGGATTTTCATTTTGATCTATTTTTAACCTATTAATTCATAAAAAAAATTAAAATTAACAATGGTTTTAATCTAATAAAAAATCTATCAAATATACCCTATTTTTGACTAAAATTAAAAAAAAGAAGCAAAATGAATAAAAATTGAATAAAAATTGAAAAAATAAAACATACCTTACAAGTTTGATGATTTGTTTTTGTAATTTGACCTCTCCCAAATGGATATCTAAGTTGCACTTTAAAAATCCACATACACGCACTGTAGAAGTATAGCTCTTGGGTTTTTTTTGGTCTGTTTATAACACACAAAACAAATATGCGTTTATAATGGATATTCGTTTCCTGATTTACAGTATTTTTAAATAAGTGGTCGGTTCTAGGACCTGGCCATGGTGTTTTTTTTTAAATATATATATTATTTAATATAATATAATATATATTATTTATAATATAATATTATATAATGACCTCGAGTTTTTTTTAATTATAACACAAATAATGGATATATATTTCGTAATGGGTATCCGTTCTACATACCTGACCATAATAAATTGTGGATGGTTTTTTTGAAATATTTCATATTTAATATAATATATATTACATTGATTTTAATATAATACATATTATTATATATAATATAATATATATTATTTATAATATAATACCAATATAATATAATATAATAATATATTATAATATTATATTGTGATATAATATATGTATTATATTATAATAATATATAATAATACATATATTGTAATATAATATAATATTATATTATATTATATAATATGACCTCTTAGGGTTTTTTTAAATTATAACACAAAGAACATATATCTATTTTTGATTTATAGACTTTTTAATAAAATGGTCGAGTCCGGGACCCGACCATATTTATCTGCTCCTATTTTTTTTTGAAATATTTAATATTTAATATAATATATATTATATTAATTTTAATATTATAATACATATTATTATATAGAATATAATATAATATCAATATAATATAATATTATATAATATGACCTCTCAGGTTTTTTTTGAATTATAACACAAAAAACAGATGTCTGTTATATCAAATTTAATAATTGGTCAGGTTAGACCCGATGCAATTATAAACACCGTTTTAAACAAAAGTGGATATCCATTTCATATCGGATATCCGTTTTCTAACAGATATTCATTCGTAACAGATATTTGTTTTGGTTTGGTATTACCAAACCAAAACAGATATTGTACTTGGGCCTGCAAAATGTCAAAGGCATGAATTTTGTATTTTTGAACATGTTAAAAATGCCTTTTTTTCACATCACCATTTTTTGGACCCCCAAGATCTTGCATTGACCCATATGTTTTACTAGAAAATCTAATTCATGGTTGAACTGAGGAACATCCCAACAACAACTTCAAACAAAATAGCTTATGGGCTAATAAATGTTTATACAACTTTTTATATATGTATATATGGATAAACACATGTATGTATGTTTTACTACCACCTCTATTACAATTTCCCTATTTCTCTATATAACTAAATGCTAGATAATGCAACTCCTCTTATACAATTACAACTATTTTCTAGCAGACCACAAAGAAGATTCCCACTATATTCAAATCAAAAGCATGTGAGCTCAAAGAACACACAAATGTATATATGCAAACAAAAGAATTAATTTCACTACCCAATAACCACAATCAAAAAATAAACCCGAGAAAAATTACTAACCCTAACCATATTTTTTCATCAAGCAAAGAAGATTTAACTCCAATGAATCCATCCATATAGACCGATAATGTCTTTGGAGTCTCCAAAAGTGGGTATAACCACAAAGATACAAACTACTAATCCTAACCTAATTTTTTGGGCGAGAGGAAAAAGATTTAACTACAATAAAACCATTCATATAGAATGATTATCTCTTTGAACTCTCCAAAATAGGTATACTAGAAAAGATACAGACAAATAACAATGAATAAGAAGAAGAGGCTGAAACACATGAACAACAATTTAATCATTCACACAAAATTACCATGTCAAACCACTTACAAATTTCGATGCACAATAGCCTTAAAACCCTCCAAAATGCTATAAAATAGAGTGTAAGGCAATGATTTTTAATGTCATCTGCTACCAAACCAACACCACATCAGTGTTAAAATCCTCAAACCTAGTATCAAAAGTAACAATAAGCACACAACGAAAAACATGAAGAATAAATAATTTGCTATCAAACCAAGACCATAATGGCTCTTCTGACAATCCAACTTAATCAATATACTTTCTCACACATTTCACACCATATCAGTGTTAAAACCATCCAAGCTACTATTAAAAGAAAAAATAAATAGAGAATGAAACACATGAACAATAAATTACTTATTTCTACAAAAAACCCATCAAAAATGACTTACAGGTTTCATGGCACAACAATTTTACAACCTTCCAACCTGCTAAAAAATGGAGCTGAAGGTGACAATTTTAACAATAGTTTGTTGTGTAACCCACACCACAATGGGTCTCTCGACAATAAAACTTAATCAAAGTGTGCTTTCCCGCACGACAACATTCAATATAGCATTTCCTTTGGCCTACGCCTCTGTGCATCAATGAGAAGATGCATTGGTGCTCATGCCAACAAACACTTACCATTAACCTTCCCCATAATGACAAAACCATTCTCGACTGCGACCAACCCACATAATTACCAAGGCCCGCGTCACCACAAAAACAAATGGTGCCCTGCCCATGCACTGGAAAACCCCTAACACTGACAAATCCAATTCACATATGGGTTGACAAAATTCCCAGTGGAAACTTCAAACAAAATAGCCTTGTTTATTGGATGAGAGAAAAAATATTTAATTGCTATAAAACTAGAACAAGAAGAACAAGATGAAAGAAATGAACAATAAATAATGTGTTATCAAACTAGCACTACAATGGCTCTTTCGACAATGCAACTTAATCAATATACTTTCTAACACATTTCGAAGCGCATCAGTGTTAAAACCCTTCAACCTGCTATCAAAAGAAACAATAAACAAACAACGAAAGAAATGAACAATAAATTATTGGTTTCTACAAAATACCCAATTGAAAATGACTTACAAATTCCATGCCACAATAATTTTACAACCCTCCAACCTGCTAAAAAATGGAGTTGAGGCTGATGATTTTAACAGTGGTCTGGTATCAAGCCCACACCACAATGGCTCTTTCAACAATACAGCTTAATCAAAGTATGATTTCCCACATGGAAACATTCAATATTGGATTTACTTCGGCCTCTACCCTCATACACCGACAGGAAGATGCATTGGCACTTGTGCCAACAAACACTTACCATTCACCTTCCGCATTACGGTGACACCATTCGCCATTGCCACCAACCCACGTAATTGTGAATGACCACTTAGCAGTTGGGCTGACAAAAATCCTGGCGAAAACTTCAAACTAAATAGCCTATCCGCTAAATATAGGAAGGACATTTTTTTATGGTAATAGGATTGTATCTAGAGATTTTTTTTTTGGATATTAAAAGAATATATATTTTTAATTTTTAAATAAATAAATAAAATTAAATAACTTTTTTATATTAATAAAAATGATTATTCTAATAATAGTGAAATAAACAATTTAAAAAAGTGTTTAAATAAATATTAAAACAAAGCAATTATTTAAATAAACAATACAAATAAAATTATTAAATAATTTTAAAGTAACATAATATAACTTTTATATGAATTAAATAATCTTTAAATTAATAAAACTAGCAGTCACATGCACAGGCATGCAACGATCAACCAATAGGGGTCCACCAGAAATCGCTATTCAATGGGAAGCAAGGAAGGAAGTTGTTAATATTTGCGGTTGTTTGAATGAGTTAGAAAAAGGAAAGCATGTTAATAATTCAATATGGAATAATAGGAGGTTAGTTTATAGTAGGAGGTGAATGAGAATAATATTTTTTGACTAGGAATAATATCCTCTTTTAGCAGTAGTTTGATTCCATCTGTCAAAGCTTGAATAATTCCCAAAGGACCGGCGTATTCAGGTCCAATACGTTGTTGTATTCCCGCAGATATTTTTCTTTCGAGCCATACAATAACTAATAATCCTATCGTAATTCCCAATAGAAGGATAATTATGTCAATTAGAATCCATATAAGACTAGAGATTTCTTTTGAAAATCCCAATCGAGAAAATAAATTGGTAGCTTGTTCTTCGAAATCTGCTATATTAATCACCATTTTAACGATCAACCTCTCCCATAATGATATCTATACTACCCAAAATCGTCATGATATCGGCTAATTTCATCCTTTTAACCAGTTGAGGAGGAATCTGCAAATTAATAAAACCAGGTGGTCGGATTTTCCATCTCCAGGGAAAAATATTATCATCTCCTATAAAAAAAATTCCTAATTCACCTTTGGGAGCTTCTACTCTGACGTAATGTTCTTGTTTTGATAATTCAAAAGTAGGGGAAGGTTTTTTACTAATAAACCGAGATTCAAAATCGTTCCATTGCGAATCTTTTCCCTTATTGAAACGTCGAACCTCTAAATTCTCATATGGACCTCCCGGAATTACTTCTAGGGCCTGTCTAATTATTTTTATAGATTCTTTCATTTCCCCGATTCGAAGCAAATAACGAGCTAATGAATCTCCTTCTTTTTGCCATTGGATTTCCCAATCCAATTCATCGTAACATTCATAATGATCCACTTTACGAAGATCCCATTGGATTCCGGAAGCTCGTAGCATGGGTCCTGATAAACTCCAATCTATTGCTTCTTCTCTACTAATAATGCCTACTCCCTCCACTCGGACCAATACGAACTATTGTAGGAAATTATTTAAAACCACTTAATACATAATCTGGTAAAGTTGCTCCCAGATGGGGAACTACTCCTTTTATGGGTATTGCAATGGCTCTATTTGCAGTATTCTTATGCATTATTTTGGAGATTTATAATTCTTCCATTTTATTAGACGAAATTCTAGTTAGTTGGGGCTAGAAAAACTAGAAAATCCGCCCCCGAGTTCATCCAAAACAAAAAGAATTAAGAAAGAAAAAATTTTGAATAGCTTTCATTTTTAGGTTATTACGTTCCGGTAGTTTGATCGTGTAATTACTTTTATCTAAGGATTTTTGGAATTATGGGTGTGCGACTTGTTAAAATTGATCTCTATTCTAGTACAGAAAACCGGTCTGTTGTCTTCATAAAATAAAGACGGTCCTTCTACCTCGTTAGATGTTGCTCTAATAGTTAATATCTGGAGCACGAGGTAATATATTCAAGAAAATCTGAACTATGGTTTATGCCTATTTTTGAGACCTCGTGACCAAGCTTCTCAATAATTGGAAAAAACTATGATAATAAATTCAGGGATCTCTCTTCCTTTTTATACTGATGCTGACTAAAGAATGAGATAGTATTTCATTTTCTTTAGTTAGTATGTAAATTGGTTATGGGAATGTATAATAAAATGGTATGTCATGTTAGTTATTTGCAATGTATCGATTAATTTCAATCTCAAGCAATTAATCATGAATAATTTTAATTACAATAATTCTTTTAAAGTGATTTTAATTAATTACATTTGGTAAATTAGATACAATTTAAATTTTCAAATAATTAGTTTTGGCAATAATAATAATTTCTCTCCAAAATTTAAGGTATGATATAATTTTATATGTATTTTATTTTAATAGTTGGTATGCCTAGATGCACATGTATATTTGACATTTTTCTCTAGTTTAATCAATCAATTGATTAATTATTATTTAATTTTCTTAAAATAAGGCGATGCATTGGAAGACTAACAACCATTTGCTTCATCTTTGATATGATTTTCTACATTAATCAGTGAATTGATTGATTATTATTTAATTATCTTTAAATAACACAGTCCACAAAAGATTAAGAACCATTTGCATAGAGAAGGAAATTGATCTTTGCATTTGTACATCAATATTTCTTAGTTTGAATTTGACTATGAAAATAATCTTAGGAGAATGATTTTTTAATAAAATATTTCTTAATAAATTAGTTATGGAAAATTAAATAGAATTTAAATTTTTAAATAATTAGTTTTGTTACTAATAATCATTTTTTTGAAAAATTGAAGCTATGATATAATTTTATATGTATTTTACTTTAATAGTTGTTAGGCCTAGATGCACATGCATATTTGATGTTTTTGTCTAGTTGTTCAATCAATTGATTAATTATGATTTAATTAGCACAAGATAGATATGGATACTAATACATGGAAAACTTGAAGTTGTGGATTAAATAATATTTTAAAAAAGCATGGAACATTAAAGAATGATCACTTATTTAAAAGTTATTAGTGATACCCATAATTACTATAAATGAATAAAAAAAAATTCTTTTGTGGTGCTGGATAATTTATTGCTTTCATGACTCGATAATTTCGTAAGTAAAAGCATTTTTATCCATGCAATTTAATTGAATTAAAAGGTATGCCTTGTTTTGTGGGGAAACAATGATTTATTTGACTTTAAAAAAGATGTTGTAGTCAACCCATTAGAATAAAAAAGGAAGCATTAAAAGTAACTAAGTATATGTGCAAAACCACCAAAGACAATGTCAAAGTAAAAATAATTAATGGTATTTATAGTTGGTCCATTGAATATATTTATTGAAATGCTATATATAGTTGGGAGTGGCGAACATTTGTTTTGGAGCACCCATGCTGAAGCAAATATATATGTAGCATTCAATCGAAATAATCACCATGTGGAAAATATGATGTGTGCAAATGAAAGCACTTTTGGCCTATAGGTTATGTAGTAAAAAATATTATAAAATCCATGGAAAACAACATAACTTATAATTTCATGACGAATGACATGAATTTTAAAGTCATAACAAATGCCACAGATTTTATAACACTTTCCTGCATACCTTGCATGGAAAAATCGTTGCTTTTGGTTCTTCATCTCGACCATTTTAAATGAAATATGTGTTATGAAAATATGTATCCAATGAACAACATATTTGGGTATGTGCAGGATCAGCATGGAAAAAATAGGCCCTTAAGTGGTGAAAATTTTAGAAAAATTAGAGTTAGAAAAATTGACGTAAAAAATTGAATAAGTTATCTATATTATCTCAAAAATATGTAAGAATAGAATCTTTAGACAATTGAATGTAGTTTCTAAAATACTTGGCTTATTTTAAAAAAATGGATTATTTGGTGAAAATTTGAAATTTCAATGCAATAGTACTTAAATTTTAGGGAAAAAATAAGAAGTAGGTTTCTATTTGACCACCCTAACCACAATAAAATGATAATATTTTTTTATAATATTTTAGATATAAGTATAGGACTCATGTCCCGATGTGATGCATATTTTTTTGTAAATTTTTCCAAGTAAATAATTAATTATGATTTTTTTATTACAACTTTTAAAGAATATAAAAACTCATATGTCTAACCACCTTAGCTTGATCAAAACTTCATGAAATTAAAATTTTCTTTTTTTAATCCTATAGTATGTGAAGCATAGAATGTGATGCATGTTTTGGATTCAAAAAATGTGATACTATTTGAAAGCTATAGATTTTTTTCAATCATCCTATCAATTAGGAATTTAGTTGTAATTTAAATAGAAAATGAATAATAATTATCTATTAAATTCAAAGTAAAGCATAATTTATATTGGTGGAAAGCTGAGAATCTACTTTAAAAACCATTATCATTTCATCAATTCTAGGTAAAAATAATTCGTCATCCACATACCCTACAGATACCCATCATATCGCCACTTTTTGGCCCATCATGGTCTTGCACATACCCATTTGATGATTACAATTATGTAGATTTCCACCTAAAAAAGCAATATGGTCATGAGAAAAGAATAGTTTCATGTTTATTAATTTCATAGCATGTCATTGAATACGCTTAATTATCTATGCTGAAAGCTAGATTCTTTGAAAAATTACATTCCCTTGCAAAAAAAGCATGAGAGAAATAATTAATAATATTTACAGTTGGTTTAAACCAAATCCATTTATTGATAATAGGAAATTTTTGTACTTACATGTGATTTTGGTGTTGTTCAACAACAGTGAACAGCATTGGATCAACTTGTTGGACCAAGAAAGAATATGAAATAGACAATTTACAATATAGTAATTTCCTTGTATGTCTATTGCATCTATGCAACATTATAAAGGAAAAAATATAGACATAGAATAAAATTGTTTAGCATTATTTTTTGTAAATAGAAAGAGGTAAAATAGGAGATTTTGAATACATGGGATACTGGCAAAGAACTATGTATAAGTAATCTACTAAAAAGGTTGAAAAGAGAGTTGTGGAAACAATGACAAATACAATGGATATAATAGAGAATGTTTTTTTTTTTTGTGGGAAAGTGCATGTGAGAATTTGTGTGTCTATGTATATAAGTAGCAACAAATATAAGATGGTAGAATCCAAAAGCACTAAACCCACGCTCATCCTCCCTACCATATTGGCATCATAAAGCCTCGTGGGCTCTAGCCAAACACCTTGAGCAAGAGAGGAAAGTAAGTATTGGAAGAGCACTTAAGAATCACAAGTAACTTGAAATACACAATTTATAATAGACTAATTTCCATGAATGTCTACTATATATGTGCAACCTTAGAAAGGCGAAAATATAGATATAGAATAAAATAGGCTAGCATTATTTGTTGTAAATAGAAAAAGATAAAATAGAAAATTTTGAATACATGGGATACTGGAAAAAATTTGTGTATAACTAATCTATTGAGGAAGTTGGAAAGATAGCTATGGAAACAATGACAAAAATGATGGATACAATAGAGTATTTTTTTGGTGGATATGTAGATGTGAGAATTTGTGTGTCCATGTATATAAGTAACAACAAATATATCATGATACAATCCAAAAGTAGTAAACCCACGCTCATTGTCCTCCCTACCATATTGGAATTATGAAGCCTCATGGGCTCTAGCCAAAGCCCCGAGCAAGAAAGGTAGGTAGGGTCCATGGAAAATCTCAAGGACTCTTATCATATATCACATAATAACAAAAATAGAGAAATTTTAAATCAACTATTGGAAAAAAAACTTAAGAATTACAAGTAAGAGATGGTTGGACCAAGTTGTTGGGGCATGAAAGGATTTGGAGTAGAGAATTTACAACATATTAATTTTCTTGAATGTCTATTGTATCTGTGTAGCATTATAAAGTAAATAATATAGATATAGAGTAAAAGAGATTAGAAATATTTTTTATAAATAGATAGAGATAAAATGAAACATTTTTGAATTATACATGACATGTTGGAGAAGAGTTGTGTGTAAGAACTCTATCAACGAACTTGTAAAGAGAGTGAAGGGGACAATGACAAATGCAATGGATAGAATAGAGTTTGTTTTTAGTAGAAAGGAACATGTGGAAAAATTGTGTGCATGTGTATAAGCAACAAAAAATAGGCGGTGGTGGTAGGTGGAAGCAAAAAAATCATGCTCATTCCCCTCTTAAGCTTACAGGGAAGAGGAAGCCTTGGCAAGTCTACCCAAACCCCTGAGCAAAAAATGGAGGTAATGCCTATCAAAGAAGTGTAAAATAGAGTTTCAGAAACAATGACAAGTAGAATGATTGGGTTCATGGGATTTGAAGGCAAATAATGTAATCATGTACAAAATTAAAACCAATCCAACCATGAAAGTGCAAATGGCTTAGTGGAATGGAGCAACAAACACCACTCTCATGTGCTTCTGGGGATAAATAGTGTGATGTTATCAATAGTTTTCTTGTCCACTCAGAAGCACATGCGAGCGGTGTTTGGTTGCTATTCATAGCAAGATAAACTATTTTTTTTTCCTCCCTACCATATTGGAATCATGAAGCCTCATGGGCTCTAGCCAAAGGAGTTAAGGTCCATGGAAAATTTGATGGAGTCTTACCATACACCATAGGGAAAATAATCTTGCGGAGAGATGGGTGTTTTGAACCAAATTCTACAACATTGTAGTGTTTTTTATGGGTTAAGTACATCAAAAATAAATATCCTAGTAAAGAAAAAGCATAATGGGATTTGAAGATGGTTAGAAGAAGATTGGTAAGTTTAATATATAGAAGAATGGGCAATAAAGGAAAGAATATGATAAAACATATTCACACAACACAAGTAATGTATGTAATAGTTTCCTAAATGCGCTTGCAGCTTTAACTAAAAAAGATAGTGATAGTTGCATTGTCTTTTATTTGTTGAGGGTATGTGCAGGATCATCATGGAAAAAAACAGGCCCTTAAGTGGCAAAAAATTTAGAAAAATCAGAGTTAGGTAACTTGACGTAAAAATTTGAATAAGTTATCTATATTAATTCAAAAATATGTAAGAATAGAATTTGTAGAAAATTGAATTTAGTTTCTAAACTACTAGGTTTATTTTATTTATTTTTAAATCTATTTGGTGAAAATTTGAAATTTCAATGCAGTAGTACTTAAATTTCAGGGAAAAAATAAGAAGTAGGTGTTTGTCTGACTACCCTAACCATAATAAAATGATTACAATTTTTTATAATATTTTAGAAATAAGTAGAGGACTCATGTCTAGATGTGATGCATATTTTTTTGTAATTTTTTTCCAAGTAAATAATCAATTATGAATTTTTTATTACAACTTTTAAAAAATATAAAAACTCATATGTCTGACCACCTTAACTTGGTCAAAACTTCATGAAATTAAAATTTCTTTTCTTAATCCTATAGTATGCGAAGCATAGAATGTGATGCATGTTTTGGATTCAAAAAATGTGATACCATTTGAAAGCTATAGATTTTTTTCAATGAGCCTATCAATCAACACTTTAATCATAATTCAAGTAGAAAATGAATAATAATTATTTATTAAATTCAAAGTAAAGCATAATTTATATTGTTGGAAAGCTGAGAATGTCCTTTAAGAACCCTTTTCATTTTATCAATTTTGGGTAAGAAAAAAATCGTCAGCCACATACCCTACAAATACCCATCATATTGCCACTTTTTGGCCCATCATGATCCTGCAGATACCCTAGAACTTTATATCTTTAGTTGATAGGCTATTTGTTTAAAATTGTTATTTCTTGAGAAGCCAACATTTAATCATGTATTATGTGTAAAGCTTGAAATAGATGAGGGAAAAAGAATATCATGAAAGGGTACTTTTTGGCCCATCATGGAAAAAATGGGCTCTTAAGTGGTGAAAAATTTAGAAAAATCAGAGTTAGGCAACTTGACATAAAAATTTGAATAAGTTATCTATATTATTTCAAAAATATGTAAGAATAGAATATATAGAAAATTGAATGTAGTTTATAAACTAATAGGTTCGTTTTAAAAAAAAATTATTTGGTAAAAATTTGAAATTTCAATGCAGTAGTACTTAAACTCTAGGGAAAAAATAAGTTGGTGTCTGTCTGACCACCCTAACCATAATAAAATGATAATATTTTTTAATAAGATTTTAGATATAAGTAGAGGACTCATATCCAAATGTGATGAATATTTTTCTATAATTTTTTTCCAAGTAAATAATTAATTATGAATTTTTTATTACAACTTTTAAAAAATATAAAAACTCGTATGTCTAACCACCTTAACTTGGTCAAAATTTCATGAAATTCACTTTTTAAA
The DNA here is from genome assembly GCA_007258455.2 of Sequoia sempervirens. Classification (NCBI taxonomy): domain Eukaryota; kingdom Viridiplantae; phylum Streptophyta; class Pinopsida; order Cupressales; family Cupressaceae; genus Sequoia; species Sequoia sempervirens. The sequence goes on along the minus strand of VDFB02059515.1, from coordinate 108,106 downwards.
AATCCTATAGTATATGAAGCATAAAATATGACACATGTTCCAGATTAAAAAAATGTGATACCGTTTGAAAGCTATAGGTGTTTTTCAATCAACCTATCAATCAAGACTTTAGTCATAATTCAAATAGAAAACATGAATAATAATTATTTATTAAATTCAAAGTAAAGCATAATTTATATTGGTGGAAAGCTAAGAATCTCCTTTAAAATCCCTTTTTGTTCCATCAATTTTGGGTAAGAAAAAGGTCATCAGCCACATACCCTACTCATACCCATCATATCGCCACTTTTTGGCCTATCATGATCCTACACATACCTGAAACTTGTTGATATAAGATTCAAGCTACATTGTTTTATAGTAGATATTGAAAAAATTTATAAAAATTATATAACATGTATTAGAATAACACTTGTTTGGTAGTAAATATCATGCACAAAGAGGAAAATTGTATTGAGTGCCTTTAAAGATAGACAGATACATATGCATATATGTGTGTGTGCGTGTGTGTGTGTGTGTGTACTGAATTCCCTGATTGATATATAAAAATACATGTATAGGCAGATATACATATGCATATATCTAGACAAAGATATACATACATATGTATATCTAAACATGTTTGTATTTATGTAGACTGCAATTTTAAGTAGAGTTTAAATTAGCATGTATAAGTATTGTCTATGTTGTGTAAAAATCACCACTATATAGTTATAGCATTGAATAATATAGTATTGACATGTTGATAAGAATAGAGCATTTAATTGTGTAGTATGTGTAATATATTCATAATTCCAGAATAGCTCTTCTGGAAATACAACTAAATCAATATATTTTCTTGCATATTTTGCAGTATACTTCCCCACACTGTAACATTGAATATTGCATTTACTTCCTCTTGCACCATTGCACCACAATACATATATATACATATATGGAAACATATTTATATACATATAAATCTATACACACATATATATAGATACACATATATGCATACATATACATACTTACATACATACATACATACATAAATACATACATACATATATATATATATATATACATGCATATATTGTAAAGTTGGGATCCACTATTTTCTATTAATAGGAAAATTGTAAAAGAACTATCAAGGAAACACTAGAGACCGACATACATATGATTCTTAAGCATCATCCTAATACCTCTTACAATTGTTGCATAGATTGCTTGGCTTCTACCAATATGTTGCATGATACTATTTTTCCGTCATCTGTTCAAAGCTTCCTATAACAAACTATTATTTGTCATTGTTCTTTTTCTTTGTAAGGAAAGAAAATGTATTAGTTAAGTTGCATTGTCGAAAGAGCCATTGTGGTGTTTCTTGCATATGAGGCTATTGTAAGAATAGCCATCCTTACATCCATTCGATAACAAATTTGAAAGTTTTGAAACTGTTGTGCTGTGAAGTTTGTAAGTCATTTTTACATGGGTATTTTGTATAAATGTTTTGTCCATAATATTGAATACCAAACAATGCAGCTTAAAATTCCAATTAAGCTTATGGTGCTATATGCATTTTGGACATATCATTGCATCATAGAATTTTTTCCATAACATAGAGGAAATAGGTGTTGGCTTGGAGAACTAGGTTTGAATAATTGATTTGGCAAGTTGGAAGGATAGACGCATTTGTTGACATTTATAGAGTTTTGTTACAATTTCCCTACTTCTCTATATGTAAACATGGGTTAGGGGTGGTGGAGTTGGTGTCCTTGATATGTGGAAGCTGAATGGTTAGTGTTTTTTTGCACAAGGGTGGAGCTTAGCAATTAAATGGGTTGGGGGTGGTGGAATTGGTATCCTCAAACAAGGTAAATACAATATTCAATGTTGCCATATGGGAAAGTATACTTTGATGAAGTTATGATGATGATTGTGGTGCTAGTTTCATAGTAGACTATTGTTAAAATCATCGCATTTGGGTCCATTTTTTAGCAGATTGTAGGGTTTTGAAACTGTAGTACCCCTCATGTTGTTGTTTCGACTTGATATTTTCTATGGTTTTTGCTTGATACTTTGAGACTGTGATAGTTATTGTTTATTGTTTGGATTGGTTAATTGGATAGTTTAGACTGCTTGATGACTATGCTACTTTATTTGATAAAATGGATATTATGATATGACATTATGGTTACATTTGATTTGGTAATGTTTAATTGATGCAGTAGATTAGTAATAATTTTATGATGATATGATGCGATCAGTTTAGTTTAGCGATGTTACTTTATACTTGATGTTGTAATTGTTATTATAGTTTTGGTGAGGGGACAGTGTAGCACCACTTGTTTGTGAGTGCCTTGCTATGCTGTGATTCCTTCTCATGATGAAATGTATTTGATTATATATATATACATGTTGTACACAACCTTGTTTGTATGTAGGAATTGCAGGGATAGAGTCTCGATTCCACCTGCTTTAACAAGACAGGGCAAGCATCAAATTAACCCAACGTGCATCAAGTTGAAATAGAGATGACAAGGAAGTCACCTCGTCCCAAGTTTGCCAACCTGTTTTATGTTTAGTGGTATTGTTCGTCTTGGACCTTAGTCATTTTTGCATTTTATGATAGTTGTTTGTGTGAATGTAATTATGTTATTTGTTTTACGTTGATGTTGTTGTATGATGTAATTTAAATAACTAAATGATTATTATAAATGCTAATAATAGTTATTGGAATAGTTTATATTAAAATATAAAAGTCTTAAATTAAAAGCCATGTAATTTATTAAGGATAAATAAATTGAAAGGTGTAAATTAAATTATTTAAAATTGGTATTTAGATAATTTAATGAAAATAGTATGTTGAGGATAATTAATGGAATAAAATAATTAAATAAGTTAAATTGTGTGAATTGCAAATATAATTTGCAAAATCAAAATTAAAACAAAAAGTGTTGTTTGAATAGAAAAAAATCAAGAAAAGAAGAAAAGGACCAATGAATGTTGAGATTTTGGCTGAAAAGCTGGTGAAGAAATATAAGATTTCTATTCATCCTGTATTTTTTAATTTTTTGAAAAAAGAAGATATCTTTTTATTTAATGGGAAAATTGACAGAAGCTTCAAAATAATGAGTTCTAGAAAAATTGGGATCCTCTCTAGTTTTCTCGGTATAATTGGTTTCTCTTTCAATGTTCTGGAGGAGAGGCTATTTTGAATTAAAATTTTAGATTAGAAATTTGATCAAGGAAACTGGTGGAGTAGTTCTGAAGAAAGAAAGGGGAGCTCTTCGAAAAGGTTGTTTGGAATTCAAGAAAAGCTTCATCAATTCTTCAACAAGCATAGGACTTTAGGTTCCATTCTATTTCTTTGATTTTTCTGAATCAGTAAAAATAAATATGTTACTCTGTAAAAGAAAAGAAATCTTATGGGGTTTTAGAAATATTTTGGGTAGCAAACAAATGAAAGAAATTTATTTTGGTCTCTAAAAGTGTCCAGTGTGTTTATAATTTTTTTAATGGGAAAATCATTCCCCTTGAAATAAATGAATTTATATATTTTTTTTTATTTAGATAAGTGTGCTTTCAATTTTACTATATTTTGTTCCTTATTAAATATTTATATATATATACATATATATATATATACAATGATGTATATATATATATAAATATTAAATTTATTTTGAAATTTATTTTCTTTCTGGGTGTCAAGCCTGTGCGTCAGCGTTATTTGCATCTTTGTTTTAGTAATGAAATTTTTTAGTTTATAGGGAGGCAGCTGGGTCGTTACCCCCTCTACCTTTTGTGGCAAGCGGTACTGCCACAATAGTCTGCGGACTAATGTGCGCAGTAGTCACAAGGATTGTTGTGTGCAGCCCTTACACTGGCTATGGCCAGCCATAGTATATGCATGTTATACTATTTTTTTTTGTTAAATTATATTTATATATATGTGTGTGTGTGTGTGTGTGTGTGTGTGTGTGTGTGTGTGTGTATTTATATATTTACATTTGAGTACTAGTATGGGTACGATTTGAGTACCCAGCATTTAATTAGTTATGATTACTTATAAATTTTAATAGAACAAAATACTTAAATATATTTATATTTTGTATATATATATGAAATATAAATGTAAAGAAATATTGATTTCTTTCATGTTGTAAAATTATAAAATAGGTTGTTAGTTAATAATAGAATAAAATTAATCTTTATAATGGAGTTATTATTAAAGAATTATTTTCAATTTATTTCATTGAAAGTGGATTTAGTTATATTGTTTAATTGCGAACATGATAAAACAAATTGTGTTATTGAGAGTTTGTTTTGTTTTACCTATATGTGGATGTTGTTGTATTAATTTTCATTATGGAATCTTTTTTAAATTGATTTGGTTGCTTTGTCCTTATTGTTTTGCTATTGTATGGACTTGTTTGATGTGAGAACCCAGTTTGGTTTAGGAACCCATTAGGGATATCATGTACCTTAGGCTTCTAGAGGCTTGATTTCATTGTTAAGTGATCTTTCTCTTTTTAGTGCTCTTGTTGTGGCAAGTTATTTGATGTCGTTATTTTGAAAGGGTTGTACGAGATTTTGTAGAGACTCTGATTGTGTGCTTTTTAGCGAGATAGGTAATGCCTCACATGTCATCTGTAGAGATTTAATGCTTTGTTCTTTATGGTACAACCCTTGGTTTTGAATATGTTTTGGGGTCTCTAGGGAGAGTAGCTCTTCGTGGGGGGTGATGCCCCAAATAGGAGGAAGGGCTCAGGATAACCCACGTAAGAGTTAGATTAAGAAGTGAAAACCTAATAATAGAACTTAGGGGGATGGGTAGTAATAACATAATAAGATAATCTTGGATACCTTGTATATCCATAAACGCTATCGCAGACTAATGGTAGACTGAGAAGGTTGTGGTTAGAAAAGTTGTTACCTCATCCTCATGAGAGGTTAACGGCTCTGCATGAGTCACCTTATGTGGTCAATGCCTCAAGTAGAAGGAAGTGCCACAATAACCATAGATGGGGGCCAGCGACTCATGTTGGAGGAAGGGACAAGATAACCCATGTAGGACTATGTGATGACACTCTCCACTTGTTTCCCTTATGCTTTGTTTTCTTACTTTCCTCTAGAAGTTGTTAATGGTTGCTGCCTTGGTTTATTTATGATGTGTTTTATGGATTTGTGTTTATTATGATTGAATCTTGGTTGTTTTCGTTTATGATCTATGTAATCTTTTGTTGTTGCTATTGGAGTTTTTGTTACTATGATATTCTTTATTGGAGTTATTCTTGTGGCATTCTTGGTCGCGGTCACTTCCTTGTCACCTCCGAGCATGGGGGTGGGTTTTTCTATAACTCACATGGTCGGGTGGAACGTGCTTCAGACCTATTGGGTTCCCCATCTACATTCGTTCTTCACAGTATGCTTCAGGTGGATCCTGTACCAGCTATTCATCTTGTATTTTAGATATTATTTGTATGATGTATCTATCCCACATGTATGGGAGATTTTGATGTAACTCATGTATTGTGAACATGTAATGTATTAAAAGTTGATGTTATGTAAATCCACTCTTGTAACCATTCACGATTTATGAGATTCAATATGGTTTGTATCATGTGATGTATTTATATATTTTTTCTTATGAATGTATGGATGTTATCTCTTGCAACTGTATATTTTAATGTCTATGATGGATGCAAAGATTAGTTAAGTTATTTAGCTTTATTGTATCTTTCATTATGGGTTGGTTTTATGAAATGTGACCTCACGTTCCCCAAAGGACTTAGATGTTTATGATGTTATTGTGTAATGTAATTATGTTTAATGGTTCATTATATGTTTACTTTTTATTATTTTGAAAACAAAAAATGTGCATTGTTGTTGTCCTTTGGGGTTTGTACGACGAGCATTACAACTTGGTATCAGAGCCAAGGTTTGCAAACGCTGGGGTCTCTGGGTAGATATGTCCATTAGGAAACCTTTGCATTTGACTCTTGAGCTCACTTGTAGCTTTATCTTGTTGCACAAAAATATTCCTCGAGGAAGAAGACATGGCCGAGGAAGAGGCCGTGGTGTCGGTCATAGAGCAAACCAACAAAGTCCATCAGCTCCAAGTTCCCACATTTTGGAGCATGAGGAATGATAGAGTCCTCAAAACAATCCATCAGGTGGTGGTCAAAACCCAGAATAGCCTGGTTTTGATGGATAGTTGCAGCACCTTCTGGGGAGATACTTGATCGGTTGGGACCCAGGCCAGAGGAGGAGCAGCGGGTCGAGAGAGAAAGGGAAAGATCATCGAGGCGGAGGGAAACAATGACAAATTAGGATGTAGTGCTAGTTGGTCATATGAGAGACTTGATGAGAGCACACCCGCCTACATTTGATGGTTCTAGAGGAGGTCTAGAAGCAGAAACATGGTTAATTGATTTGGATCGATGCTCCGCAATTCACCCCTATGGTAGCAATACCAAAGCTCGGTGCATAGTCATGCATCTGTGAGGCTTCACATCCACTTGGTGGTGGCTGGGAGAGGAAAAGTTAGATCTAGATATCATCATGGTCACATGGGAGTTATTTTTGGATAGGTTTAGGGCTCACTTCCTTTTAAATCATTGGAGACAACGTAGGGTAGATGAGTTTCATGACCTTAAGCAAATGTCGCTGTCTGTTAAATAATATGAGCAAGGATTCTATGAATTGAAGTAGTATGCAGGGATCAACCATGATGAAGGGATGTTAGTGCAAAATTTTGTTTGGGGCTTAAAATCCTAAATTAGTGGTGGTGTGCAAGTCTTCAAACTGAAGACGATGGAAATTATGGTTGAAAAGGCTTGATTGGTAGAAGAAAATTTTGCCATGGCCTTGGGTGTTCACATTGGAGTGCAGATTGGCAATGCGCCTACACTTGGATTTAGCACTCATGGAGGTCAGACACAGGCTGCAGGATCTTCTAGGACCTGGTATGCACCCTCTAAAGGGGGTTAGCAGCAACAACAACATCAGTAGCAGTAGTCATAGTTGAAGCATAAAAAATCTCCATCTCAATGGGGTGGTAATTCTCAGTTATGTAGGGATCAAAACTAGAACCAAGCTTGTCAGGAGCATTTTGAGCAACCTACACCTAGTTTTCAGTCAACATTGAGTCAAGGAAGCTTTTAGCAGTCAAATGCTCCATCAGGGGGTAGAGGATTTAGTAGAGGTGCTAGTTTCTACTCATGTGGGCAACAAGGGCATATTGCTAGATTGTGTCCACAAAAGAGCACCTTAGGATTTAATTAGAGACGAGTTGGGTTAGAGCCAACAGTGGGCAACACAGGGAGAGCTCATCGTGTCTTCACGATAGTGGATAATCGACAGGAAGACCAGCAAAGCACAATCATTGAGACATCAGGTGTGTTGCATAACACTAGCATTTCTATACTCTTTAATTCCAGTGCATTTGATTCTCTTATATCTCCTTCAGTAGTTGAGTGATGTAGACTGGTGTCAACTAGTCAAGGTGTCAAATGGCAAGTTGAATTGGCCTCAGGGTCAAAGGTTGTTGTAGAGAAGCTTGTGCAAGGTTGTATTCTAGAGATAGGGGCATTAACAACTAAGGTGGACTTCTGAATCCTACCACTTGGTTCATATGATGTCATCTTGGGAATGGATTGGTTGAGTGCACACAGTGCCATGATAGACTGTCGTCGTAAAGTAGTGTGGAGCATTGATGATTCCAAAAAGGAGTTGGAGATTGTGGGTAGTCAAAGGCCCATCTCATTGTGAATGATATCTGTCATGCAGCTAAAAAGGTTTTTTCGATAGGGTTGTCAGCTTTTTGCAGTGTTTGTGAGTGATTTGGAGTCAGAAGATAGTTGAGGGGTGTCATTGGATGATTACCCTCTCCTTGCATAGTTTTCAGATGTTTTTCCAAGTGAGATACCTGGTATGCCACCAAAATGGGATATAGATTTTAGGATTGATTAGATACCTGGAGCTGAGTCAATATCTTGAGCTCTATATCGGATGACAACGCAGGAACTTAAAGAACTTTGTCTACAATTGGAGGAGTTGTTGGCTAAGGGGTTTATCCACCCAAGTGTTTCCCCTTGGTGAGCACCTATGATATTCGTAAAGAAGAAGGATGGTTCTCTCTGCTTGTATATTGATTATAGGTAGTTGAACAAAGTAACGGTGAAGAACTAATATCCCTTTCCCAGAATTGACGATCTTTTCGATCAGATAAAAGGGGCGAAGGTATTTTCTAAGATTGATCTCAAATCAGGATATCATCAATTATGGATTGCGAATGCATATATTCATAAAACAACATTTCACACTCGATACAGACATTACGAGTTCACTGTGATGCTATTCAGGTTAACCAATGCACCTTAAGTCTTCATGAGCTTAATGAATGGAGTGTTCCGAATGTACTTGGATAGATCTTTCCTTGTTTTTCTCGACGACATTCTGATTTATTCTAAGTCTATGGAAGAACATGTGGAACATCTAAAATAGGTGCTACAGTGCTTGAGGGACAATCAATTCTTTTCCAATCTAGCAAGGTGTGACTTCTATACTTGACTGAAGTTCAATATTTGGGCCATGTGATTTCAGGTGAGGGAATTTTTGTTGATCCTATAAAGATTTAGGCCATTGTGGATTGGCCCACACCCAAAAATGTCTAAGAAATTCACAGTTTCATGGGACTTGTAGGCTATTATCGGTAGTTCGTCCAAGGTTTTTCAAGGATTGCACATCCTATCACTTCTCTCTAGAGGAAGGGAAAGAAATTTCTTTGGTTAGATCAATGTCAGTTAGCATTCCAAACTCTTAAGGAAAAGCTGAATAGTGCACCAATCTTAGTAGTACCAGATCTGACAGGAGACTTTGTTGTTTGTATAGATGCTTCTTTGGAAGGCCTAGGGGCTATTTTGATGCAAGAAGGGCAAGTGATTTCTTACAAATCCCAAAAACTTAAGGATCATGAGCTAAACTACCCCACACATGACCTTGAGTTGGTTGTAGTTGTACATGCCTTGGTAAGATGGAGGCACTTCCTATTAGTGCATCAGTTCAAGTTGCATACAAATCATCGTAGTCTGCAATACATCTTCACATAGCCGAACCTGAATGCAAGACAAAGGAGGTGAATGGAATTCTTATGCGAATATTATTTTGAAGTAAATTATATCCAGGGAAAAGAGAATGTGGTGGAAGATGCGTTGAGTCAATGCGGGAATGAGATTTTTGCTGTGTCTCTCAAGGTTGATTTGAGAAGTCAGATCCTCACAGCTCTTTCCTCAGACAATTGGTATCAAGAGGTGAAATATGAAATCGAGTTGGGCAGAGCTCTGGAAGGAAAATTTGTTGGATACTCATTGGATTCAGATGTGCATAGATACGACCTAGATGTTGCAACAAACCATCTAACTCGAGAGTATATCCTGAAAAATCTTCCCTCCAAAGGTCTACCTGAATCAATCTCCATCTTCACTTCCTAATACAATCTATCAGTAGGAAGTGCTGCCAAAATCTGGCTCCTCAACTCTACTCCAAGTGCCATAGCTGAAATCTCATGTCTTCGCTGACTGAGAGCGTCTTCCATCTGCCACTACATTCTCTTTTCCCTGAACATATTTCACCTCAAAATAATATTCACATAAGAACTCCATCCACCGTCTATGCCTAGCATTCAAATTAGGCTGTGTGAATATATATTGCAGACTATGGTGATCACAATGAAGTTCAAAACAGTGCCCTGACAAGAAATGTCTCCATCAAACCAGAGCATGAGCAACTATAGCAAGCTCTAAATAATGAGTGGGATAATTATGCTTTTGATCCTTGAGTTTGTGAGACTCATAAGTGATCACACATCCATCCTGCATCAGTACAGCTCTTAAACCCTCCAAAGAAGCATCAGTTCAAACAAAAAAATCCTTAGCAGGATCAAGAATTGCTAAGATAGGCACACTAGTCAGCTTATTCTTAAGTATTTGAAAAGCCAACTGACATTGATCTATCCAAATAAATTTATTCCCTTTCCTTTGAAGAGAAGTAATGGGGTGTCTAATCCTAGAAAACCCCTGAACAAATCGTCGGTAGTATCTAGCAAGACCCATGAAACTACGAACCTCTGCAACACTAGTAGGCACAGGCTAGTCAATGATAACTTGAATCTTTGTAGGATCCACAGCTATACCCTTTCCAAAAATCAAATGACCAAGGTATTTCACCTTAGTTTGGAAGAATTCACATTTCTTCAAGTTTGCATACAATTGATTCTGCCTCAAACACTGCAGTACCAATCTCAAATGCTCTTCATGCTCCTGCATATTTCTCGAATAGATCAAAATATCATTGAGAAACATGAGAAAAAAATGATTAAGATAGGTGTGAAATATACCATTCATCAAACTCATGAAAACTAATGGTGCATTCGTTAACCCAAACGATACTACTATGAATTCGTAGTGTTTGTATCGAGTTCAGAATGTCGTTTTATGAATATCAACTTCTGCAATACACAACTGATGGTAACCTGATTTCAAATCAATCTTAGAGAACACATTTTCTCCCTTGATTTGATCAAAAATATCATCGATTCTGGGTAAAGGATATCAATTCTTAATCGTCACTTTGTTCAATTGACGATAATCAATGCACAATTTGAGAGATTCATCCTTCTTCTTCATGAAGATGATAGGTGCTCCCCAAGGGGATACACTAGGATGAATAAAACCCTTTTCCAAGAGTTCCTCCAAATGAATATGAAGCTCTTACAGTTCTTGTGTAGTCATTCTATATGGGGCTCGAGAGATGGGCTCTGCTCCAAGAACTAGGTCAACTCTGAAATCTATGTCACGGGAAAAACATCTGTGAATTCCCTGAGAATTGGGTGATCATCAAGTGATATCTCTTGACTCTCCCCTAAAACCAAGTCACTAACTATTGTCACAAATAACTGACATCCCTGACGAAGGTGTCTCTTCAACTACATAGCATAAATTATTTGCAAAGAGATGGGTCTCAGAACACCAAAAATTTCAACCTTGGTACCAACATCAATACAATGTATTGTCTTCTGGTGATAGTCAATCACTGCATGATGAGATTCTAACCAATACATTCCCAAAAAAATGTCATACGAACCTAAAGGTGTAACTCGAAGATCTACTAAAGTAGATAACGGTCCAATCCTAAGTCCACAATTGTGAATGAGGGATTCTACTACTACCTTTGCCCTAGAAGAAAATTCCACCTGCCACCTATTGCCTTGCTTTACAGCCACAAGTCCACATCGCTCAACACTAGTAGGTGAAACAAATGAAACAATAGCTCCAGAATCAAAGAGAATAGTAATATCACTACCCTGTAACTAACCTAAAGATTCAACCACAGTGTTTTGATGATCTACTTGGCGGTTATTTACTGCATCAAAAACTGTATGTGAACGGCCTACATCACCAACTGTCGGCTTTGAAGCTACCAGTCGCTATCCAAATCTTGAAGTACCTCACATAGGACACTGCTTAGCAATATGTCCCTATTGTCCACATGAGAAACTTCTAGTACCTCTGCTAGATCCTTTGCCACCTGAAGGTGCATTGGATTGCTGAAAGCTACCTCTACTCACTATAGACTATTCACTCTGAGCTGGTTGATCCTGTCGATTGTGCTTATTGTGCCACCAGTTATGGTTCCTTCCAAATTGTGAATTATCACCCTGCTGAAGTTGTGAATTCTTATTCTTTTGTGGATTATGTTGTTGCTGCTATCCACCCTTAGCGAGTTCTTGTTAATTCCTAGAGGAACCAGTTATTTGTAACTGACCACCTCACGAACCAAAACCTGAAATAGGAGCACTACCTATCTGAACTCTTGTGTGTCCATCCAATTCCATAGCAAGATTCTCTTCCACAATACATGACTTCTCCATAACAACCTCCATAGTCTTCGACTCGAAGACTCTAACTCCACCACTAATACAGGCGTTTAAGCCCATGATGAAATGTTGTACCAACATTGCCTCATCGTCCACAATCCCTGCATATTGTTTGAGCTCATAAAATGTACACTCAAACTACTCCACAGACATAGCCATCTAACATAGATCATGAAACTCATCCACACATCACTGCCTCCAATGCTCAGACAAGAAAAGTGCTCTGAATCTCTCCAAGAACATATCCCATGAGACTGCACCAATCTCCAAATGGAGCTTTTGCTCCTCTAAACGCCACCAAGTAGAGGCAAAGCCTCTAAGATGCATTATGGCACAACAAGATCAGGTATTGCTACCATAAGGATGCATTGCAAAGCATCACCCCAAATCAATCAACCAAGTTTCTTCTTCTAAACCACCACCAAAGCCATCAAATGTAGGAGGGCATGCCCTCAACAAATTTTACATATGACCAGCAATGATGGCATCATGTTGCACAGTATCATCAACTCTCCTCGGTGATCTATCACGTTCCCTAATCACCTCCTGTTCCACTTCTTGTCTTGGTCCAAGTCGAGCTAGGACCTCTTCTAGTAAAGGGAATAACTGAGCTCCCTCTACCCCTGACTATTCCAGAATCTGTTCCTCATTTTCTTGTTCCAACTATGGACCCAATTTTTTTTCATGTACGATCAGATGAGGGCTCTAAGGGGGGGTAACCTGGTGGTTCGGCCCATGACCATGACCTCGGCCTCGACCACGACCTCTACCATGACGCCTAGGAATGATCCTACACAAAATCCAGGACAAGTCTTGTTATAAGACAAAAAAAAAAAAGGAAAACACATCAACCAAATCTAGCATCTAAGACAACCTAATGGGCTCATAGAACCAGAGCACCAAGTGTTAGAACTTGGCTCTGATACCAATATGTAACACCTTGCCTTGGTTTCCATAAAACAAAGTGTAAAGAAAAAATTAACCGAACAATTTTTTTTAAAAGAAATTTAATTACACAACTGCCATAAGAATTCCAAGACTATGTTACATAAACATAATAAATAAACTCAACACATTATCATAAACCATAAGTATAATTTTAAGCCATGAATGATCTGCTTTACATAACTTTATACAATTCAGACAACCATAAGTTCAGATTACATCATGTGAGATTTCAATGAATCTCAATACATCATTATGATGATACAATGAGTACACTCTTATACAAGAGGTAAATATACAAAACAAATAATGATCACATAACAATTGACATCCATATCCACGAACATGTTTTGCATCCACTATCTCGAACAATGAAGTAATTGGAATCAGTTGTAAGCATAATATCAACTGAATGAAAATCCAAGGAAGGTATAGAATGGTTTAGTCCCAACCACGTCGAACCCGAAGGTCCACTCCCTCTGTGCTAGGAGATAATGATAGGTCCAAAAAAAAGAAGACAGAACATTACAATTACATGGTATACATTCACATCATGACATAATGATATCAAATCATAACAGATAAACTCCCAGTGACAAAACACAACTAAAGACAACTCAACGCAAGGATCACAATCACGGAATAGACAAAGAGTGTCATCACACTGTCGGGATAGGTTACCCTAGTGAATCTTCATAGACTATCGGCCCTCTCCAAGAGTTACCCTAGCAGTCTCTACCGATTCCTGGCCCCTATGCAGACTAATGTGGAGTTGTTTCATCTTTCGAGAAGACAAGATGGATGACTAGCCATTCTAGGCCTTCTCAGCCTTTTCTTAATCTAAACGAGCATTAAGAAAGTAGGCGAGGAAAACTTTTATCTAAGTTAATGTTTAGTTCTACCCAACCCCTAATATATTAGTTAGGTTTCCAGTTAATTTACACACATATGATAGGTTACCCAGACAATCTCTTAGGATTTCGGCCCCTACCGCAAGCCACTCTTTCTATAACATGACTCAACATCAAAAGACTAGAGGTAGCTACCAAGCATAAAGATCATATCACAAATGTTTATATCTCCTACTAGAGATAGACCATAATCTCTAAGATGTCTCTTTAGACAACAACAAAATGTGAAAAGCTATAACCCCTAGTGAAAATCATTGTAATAGAGAAAAATAATTAAAGTGTAATATACTTAACAATACTTTATTTGTACTTCCCAAGCCTTTGAATAAATGAAATACAACTTAATAACACTGTGTGTATACATTTTAGTTATACATGCACATAACTCCACAAACACGTGCATTCGATATTCATGAATTAAAAGTTCATAATCTTTCGACATAATTAAATGTCTTATAATTTTTAAGAAAATACTTCTATTATTATAATTCAATATGAATGATAAAAAAATATTTTACATTTATGAATTACTCATTTAAAATCAATACAAATAATTATATAAAGAAATGTATCAATAATGATCTATGATTCATTTGTTCTACTCAATACTAGAAAGAATTAATTTACATAACATGTAATTAGCATGCCATGCAAAGACATCTAATCTCTTCCTATTCATAAATTACTTACTAAGACAATATTCTCATTTAAAAAAATAATCCTTCTTGTCCATCTAACAAAATCAATTTTTTGTCACCATTGATTGAAAATTAAATTTAAAATAACAAATGCCTAAATTTAGCAAAATATACATACATAGTATTATGTCACTAACATGAAGTTCACTATCTTAAGTGAGAAACACTCAACTAAAGATTAGCATTAATTACGCCATGCACAAGTATCTTTATATAAAATATACCAGCATAAAATAAGAAACCCATATAATCTAAACATTAAAAACGCATGCAGGTTGTGTGGTATACACTGATAAGTACAAATCAAATCTGGACGCATGATAGAGAGGATATCAGAAACATGCATCACAAAGAAAAGCGTAATACCAGCTATGGTTCACAATCTACAACCAAAAGACAATAAAAAAAGAAATTCTTTAAGCGTTGTGCATATCATGCAAATTAAATATCAAGGAAGAAAATTGTTTGATACATGCAAAGATCAGAAAACAAGAGTGATGGTCGACATTATTGACTACATTTAAAATGACAAGATTCATAGTATGATATCGACCAAAAAAACAATAATCTTGGGGACATTAACATTGCAAACTCCTTAAAGAAAAAAATGATATTATCTATTCTTAGCTCCCCACCAGATTCAATGTTGTTGTTGTATTATATTTTTTATATGCTATTCATTTTAAATGGAATTAAAAACCTTAAACATCAAAGAAACAAGTAATTTTTTCAGCTCATCAGTCGGCGCCTAGTTTGGAAATAGCATTAATGATTAAAATTCATAGTTTCAGACAACAGAATCAAGGTTATGTTAAAACTTTTACAAATACTACGCATAATTATATTTATTTCAAATATAATGAGTATGTATATATAAAAGTTCAATATAAATGCTAATTACAACTTAGTAAAAAATTATATTGCATGATCTAAACTTTAGTGTTTCCACTACCCTTCAATTAAGTTTTAGATTTGTAATTTCGTAATACATAATCTTAAGCTGAACAAAGTTGACCTACAAATTTGTTGCTATCAGAAAAACTAGTTACAAATAATAACACAATCAAGGTCATAAAATATATTTCAGAAATATAATGTGGCAAAGAAAGCAAAAGAAGGTATATGGCATTACTTCCAGTGCCTCACAGAAAAGAAAACAACTCACTGATGGCATATATAAACTGAAACAGATTTGAAACTTTGCTTCATTATATTTAATATATCATTTTTTTTTTATTACTTCCTTTCCTAAATCTTTAAAAAACTATCTCTAAATTGTTTCCTTGATATGCTTACAGGTTTGACCAGAAAATTATTTCTCAAAACAAAATATTCAGTTCCCAGAGCATGTAAATTTTCAAGCAAAGCTTTCATGAAATACGAATGAAATTATTACAAAACAAGAAAGGAACCTAATTTAAAAATTTGTCAACTAGCTGGAAATGAATCTCTGAAACTTCTGTCAATTCCTCTATCAATTCTCTAGGCTCCGATGACGAAATTCAAATCAATTCAACTCAAATTACGCTTGCAAACAAAATTTTAAGATAAAAGTTTTTCTCAAGACAATTGTCGTGCAAAATTTTCTAAAAACTATTGTCGTGAAAATTATTCCAGAGCATTGTCGTGAATGAAAAAATGCAACCCCTCAAACTTTTAATGCATGCAATTAACTCTCAATCATAAAACTTAACTGATAGTTCATTATGCATTCTAAATAGATCAATCAGTTCAACTTATTCTTTTAATATCAAATTAGACTTTCAACTTCAAATCAAAGATTCCTATGATATTGAAAATATATTTTCTTTAAAATATATATTTCCTCATAATTCATGTTTGCACAAATAAATCAACAATATATATTTAATTAAATATATTTGCAAAGAAAATAACTTTCACTTTTAAAAATCAATAACTTATTTAATTTAAATTAATAAATTAAATCACAAACACAATCATAAACATTTATAAATACATTAACAGACATTTGTTAAACTTAAATATTAAATTCTCAAACAAAAACAATACAGACATATGCGACACAACAGAACAAACTGGACAACAAAGAGGGGTAACAAATAGATACTCGCTTGATAAAGAATGATGGTTCAATAAGGACCTGTCAATACCTCCAAAACAACATAATTTTATTGAATTAGGGTACGCTCAGACCTTTCAAGCAGGTGGAGCCATTATCCGGTACCTGTATCTACAAGAAACATCAATGTCAAAACATATATACTTTATCAAAAAACACACCGTGAAGAAGAATTGCAGCGTAGCAGGGTACTCACGAATGAGAAATGCTACATTGTCTTCTCCACCGACAAAGAAAAGCAAGATAAATCATAAGCAATCATCTCAACATGATAACCACATGAAAAGTCATAAGCAAACAAACCATATCATGTACGTGTCTATCTTAGTATCATCAAACTAACACAACTAGATAATCAGGATGTCAATGTATCATCCATGAAATACAAAACAATATAATATCCAAATCTTATCTAAAAAGGAATAACATAGTATCATAATTAACTAAAGCATCTATCAAGCAGAATCAAACTAAACAGAGTGTCGAAACTAGAGGGACACTACACCATCGGAAACCTTATGTGGCGCACCCTGGGGTTAAGAAAATGTATGCGGATCTTTGATCGCTATATTTTGGGCAGGATTAAAGTGTGATATCGCTGATTTTGTGGCTAGATGTCTAGAATGTTAGAGGGTTAAGGCTGAGCATCATCATCCGATGGGTTTTTTGTAGCCTAATCTTGTTCTAGAATGGAAGTGGGACATTGTCTCTTTGGATTTCATTGTCGGCTTGCCTATGTCTTCCAGGTGGCACGATGCTATCATGGTCACTATTGACAGGCTGACCAAGGTAGCCCATTTCTCTCCTATCTGATCTTCCTATACTGCTTCTTTGGTAGCCAAGGTGTTCATGGAGGACATTGTTTGTTTTCATGGGATATCGTGAAGAATCATTTATGACAAAGATCCAGTATTCACATCTATGCTATGGACATCTTTGCAGGAGTCCCTAGGGACTCAACTAACCTTTAGTTTTGCTTACCATCCTGAGACAGATGGTCAGACTGAGAGAGTCAATCAGGTGCTTGAGGATATGCTCTACATGTATGTCATGGACCAACAATCATGTTGGGAAGATTATCTGCACTTGGTCAATTTTTCCTATAACAATGGTTACCATAGTTCGATCGACATGGCTCCATTTTAGGCTTTATATAGTCATCCTTGTCATACCCATTTGATTTGGGATTGATTAGAGGATAGGATTCTTCTCAGACCCAAAATGCTTCGAGATATGGAGCAGCGGGTAGCTCGCATCTGAGAGCATCTTGTAGTAGCTCAAGGCAGGTAGAAGAAGTATGCTGATGCACACAGAGTTGATCAACAATTTGCAGTTGGTGATTGGGTGTTCCTTTGAGTTCGTCCACAGAAGAGCCCTATTCTTTATGGAAAGGGTTCTAAGCTTGTGCCCTGCTTTGTAGGGCCGTTTGAGGTGTAAGAAAGAATTAGTCATGTTTCCTACTGTCTAGCCTTTCCACCTAGTCTATTGTGGATTCATGATGTTTTTCATGTTTCAGTCCTTAGACCAGATTTTCCTGATGTTACTCATGTACTTGATTGGAATGCTCTACAGGTCGAGGACAAGTAGCTAGCTCTTGAGCTCATGGTCATGCTACAGCACAGGAGACTTTCCCTTAGAGGTAGGGATATTGAGCAGGTGTGGGTCCAATGGGACCCCAATGATGATACTTCAGCAACATGGGAGGATGCATCCCATATCAGGGAATCCTATCCTTACTTTTTAACTGGCTTCCAAGAGTAAGCCGAATTCATGGGGGCAAGGATGTAGTACCCCTCATGTTGCTATTTGGACTTGATATTTTGTGGTTTTTGCTTGATACTTTGATAATTTGATAGTTATTGTTTATTGTTTGGATTGGTGGATTGGATAGTTTAGACTACTTGATGACTATGCTACTTTATTTGATGACATGGATATTATGATATGACATTATGGTTACATTTGATTTGGTAATATTTAATTGATGTAGTAGTATATTGTGATGTAGTAGATTAGTAATCATTTTATGATGTGATCAGTTTAGTTTAGCAATGTTACTTTATACTTGATGTTGTAATTGTTATTATAGTTTTGGTGAGGGCATAGTGTAGCACCAGTCATTTGTGAGTGCCCTGCTAGGCTGTGATTCCTTCTCACAATGAAATATATTTGATTATATATATATACATGTTGTACACAACCTTGTTTGTATGTAGGAATTGTAAGAACAGAGTTTCGATTCCACCTGCTTCGGTAGGATAGGGCGAGCATCAAATTAACCCAATGGGCATGAAGTTGAAACATAGATGACAAGGAAGTCACCCCATCCCAAGTTTTCCAACTTGTTTTATATTTAGTGGTATTGTGTGTCTTTGAACTTAGTCATTTTTGCATTTTATGATAGTTGTTTGTGTGAAAGTGATTATGTTATTTGTTTTACGTTGGTGTTGTTGTATGATGTAATTTAAATAACTAAATTATTATTATAAATGTTAATAATAGTTATTGGAACAATTTATATTAAAATATAAAAGTCTTAAATTAAATGCCATGTAATTTATTAAGGATAAATAAATTGAAAGGTGTAAATTAAATTATTTAAAATTGGTATTTAGATAATTTAATGAAAATAACATGTTGAGGATGATTAATGGAATAAAATAATTAAATAAGTTAAATTGTGTGAATTGCAAGTATAATTTGCAAAATCAAAATTAAAACAAAAAGTGTTGTTTGAATAGAAAAATATCAAGAAAAGAAAGAAAAGAAGAAAAGGACGAATGAATATTGAGATTTTGGCTAACAAGATGGTGAAGAAATAGAAGATTTCTATTCATCCTTTTTTTTTTAAGTTTTCAAAAAAAGAAGATATATTTTTATTTAATCAGAAAAATGAGAGGTTTTTCATTCATGGGAGAATTGACAGAAGCTTCAAAATAACGAGTTCTGGAAAATTTGTGGTTTTCTCTGTATAATTGGTTTCTTTTTCAATGTTCTGGAGGAGAGGCTCTTTTGAATTAAAATTTTAGATTAGAAAATTGATCAAGGAAACCAGTGGAGTAGTTCTAAAGAAAGAAAGGGTAGCTCTTCGAAAAGTTGTTTGGAATTCAAGAAAAGCTTCATTAATTCTTTAGCAAGTCTAGGACTTGAGGTTCCATTCTATTTCTTTGATTTTTCTAAATCAATAAAAATAAATATGTTACTCTGTAAAACAAAAGAAATCTTATGGGGTTTTAGAAATCTTCTAGGTAGCAAACAAATGAAAGAAATTTATTTGGGTCTCTGAAAGTGTCCAGTGTTTTTATAATTTTGTTAATGGGAAAATCATTCCCCTTGAAATAAATGAATTTATATATATATATATATATATATATATATATATATATATATATATATATTTTATTTAGATAAGTGTGCTTTCAATTTTACTATATTCCTTTCCCGATTAAATATTTATATATATACATATATATATATGTGTGTGTGTGTGTGTGTGTGTGTGTGTGTGTGTGTATTTATATACAACGATGTATATATATATATAAGCATATATATAAAAATATTAAATTTATTTTGAAATGTATTTTCTTTCTAGGTGTTAAGCTTGTGTGTCAGCATTATTTGCATCTTTGTTTTAGTAATGAAATTTTTAAGTTTATGGGGGGGACGGATGGGCCGTACTCTCCCCCTCTACCTTTTTGTGGCAAGCTGTACTGCCACAACAGTCTGTGGACTGCTGTGTGCAGTATTCCTACTAACTACATCATGCAACAGTCATGAGGACTGCTCTGTGCAGCCCCTGTGCTAGCTATAACTCGCCATAGTATATGCGTGTTATACTATTTTTTTTGGTTAAATTATATATATATATGTGTGTGTGTGTGTGTATGCATATTTATATATTTACATTTGAGTACTGGTATGGGTATGATTTGAGTACCCAACATTTAATCAGTTATGATTACTTACAAATTTAAATAGAACATAATACTTACATATATTTATATTTTGTATATATTTATGAAATATAAATGTAAAGAAATATTGATTTCTTTTATGTTGTAAAATTATAAAATAGGTTGTTGGTTAATAATAGAATAAAAATAATCTTTATAATGGATTTATTATTAAAGGATTATTTTGAATTTATTTCATCGAAAGTGGATTTAGTTATATTGTTTAATTGCGAACATGATAAAACAAATTGTGTTATTGAGAGTTTGTTTTGTTTTACCTATATGTGGATGTTGTGTTAATTTGCATTATGGAATCTTGTTAAATTAATTTGGTTGCTTTGTCCTTATCGTTATGCTATTGTGTGGACTTGTTCGATGTGGGAACCTAGTTTGGTTTAGGATCTCGTTAGGAATATCACGTATACCTTAGGCTTCCAGAGGCTTGATTTCATTGTTAAGTGATGTTTCTCTTTTAAGTTCTCTTGATGTCACAAGTTATTTGATGTCGTTATTTTGAAAGGGTTGTATGAGATTTTGTAGAGACTCTAATTGTGTGCTTTTTAGCGAGATGGCTAATGCCTCACATGTCATCTGTAGAGATTTAATGCTTTGTTCTTTATGGTACAACCCTTGGTTTTGAATATGTTTTGGGGTCTCTAGGGAGAGTGACTCTTCATGGGGGATGTCGCCTCAAATAGGAGGAAGGCCTAGGATAACCCACATAAGAGTTAGATTAACAAGTGAAAACCTAATAATAGAACTTAGGGGGATGGGTAGTAATAACATAATAAGATAATCTT
This sequence comes from Sequoia sempervirens, assembly GCA_007258455.2. Lineage (NCBI taxonomy): Eukaryota > Viridiplantae > Streptophyta > Pinopsida > Cupressales > Cupressaceae > Sequoia > Sequoia sempervirens. The sequence goes on along the minus strand of VDFB02059515.1, from coordinate 86,778 downwards.
GGATACCTCATCTATCCATTAGGTGTATCATAGAGTAATGGTAGACTGAGAAGGCTGTGGCTAGAAAAGTCATTTCCTCATCCTCATGAGAGGTTAATGGCTTTGCATGAGTCACCCTATGGGGTCGGGCCTCAAGTAGGAGGAAGGAACAGGATAACCACAGATGGGGGCCAACACCTCGTGTTGGAGGAAGGGCCAGGTTAACCCATGTAGGACTATGCGATGACACTCTCCACTAGTTTCCCTTATGCTTTGCTTTCTTACTTACCTCTGGAAGTGGTTAATGGTTGTTACCTTAGTTTATTTATGATGTGTTTTATGGCTTTGTGTTTATTATGATTAAATCTTGGTTGTTGTCGTTTATGATCTATGTAATCTTTTATTGTTGCTATTGTAGTTTTTGTTACTATGACATTCTTTATTGGAGTTATTCTTGTGGCATTCTTGGTCGTGGTCACTTCCTTGTCACCTCTGAGCACGGGGGGTGGGTTTTTCTAAAACCCACGTGGTCAGGTGGAACGTGCTCCACACCCATTAGGTTCCCCATCTACGTTCATTCTTCACAGTATCCTTCAGGTGGAGCTTGTATCAGCTATTCATCTTGTATTTCAGTTATTATTTGTATGATGTATCTATCCCACATGTATGGGATATTTTGATGTAACTCATGTATTGTGAACATGTAATGTATTAAAGTTGATGTTATGTAAATGCACTCTTGTAACCATTCACGATTTATGAGATTCATTATGGTTTGTATCATGTGATGTATTTATATATTTATGCTTATGAATGTATGGATGTTATCTCTTGCAACCGTACATTTTAATGTCTATGATGTATGTAAAGATTAGTTAAGTTATTTAGCTTTATTGTATCTTTTGTTATGGTTTGGTTTTATGCGATGTGACCTCGTGTGCCCCAAAGGACTTAGATGTTTATGATGTTATCATGTAATGTAATTATGTTTAATGGTTCTTTATATGTTTACTTTGTATTATTTAAAAGAAAAAAATCTGCATTGTTGTTGTCATTTGGGGTTTGCACGATGGGCATTACAGAAACTGTAGTGGTGTAAAATTTGTAAGTGATTTCACATGGGTATTTTTAAAAATCATAGATGATTAGTTAATTGAGATTTGAAATAATGGATACATTGTAAATAATGATTTAACTAGAAAACCTACACCCATAGAGAGCGATAATCTCTTTGATGTCTCCAAGATGTGTACAACATCAAAGATAAAAACATATAAAAATAATACATTAACAATAAATTAATCATCTATGCAAAACGCCCATGTCAAAAAGAGTATAACCCCACAAACTTCAATAAAAATTCCAGATGCATCTTCTCATACTAAATACTATAGAGAAATAGAGAAATTGTAAAAGAGCTATTAGAATAACACTAATGTAGCTTAGATTATCAATTAAGTCTTTGTGTGTGTGTGTATATATATATCCCTGGCTGGTTTGGTAGTAGAGTATTGTAATAATCATTGACTTCGGCTCTGTTTTGTGGCAAGTTGTAGGGTTTTAAAACTATTTCTCTCTTGAGTCTATAACTGAGTATACACGGGTGTTTAGCAAAAATGATTTATTTATTTGTTTATGTTAAAATTGTTGTTGTGTGGAACCTGCATGTCATTTTGCATGGGTGCCTGGCACTATGGTTTTATATGGGGGTGATCCCACAATAGTGGTTTACACTTTTTGGCCAAACTAGACACTGATATTATTTTTTTAACACAATCTCCACATTCGGGCACCTATAGCGATTAAACCGTAAGGAATTTGAAGATGATGTAAACTAGAGTCTTGTCACATTTTGTCTGTAGATTCTAAAAATATTTTTTCATTTTTTGGAATCAGATTGCACTTCTTTTTCATCTCCCACAAAATTGGTTTTTCAAAAAAACAATTTTAAAAGTGGTACACCGTATAACATATAATTTTTTTCCATGAAGGATAAAATTCTAATTATTTCAAATTTAGATATCTAACTCAGTATCTAGTGCTTCCACTTGGTTAGATAGTTTTTTATTGAATATTTTTCTTTAATCAAGTTTGAAGTCAATCAAATGACAATTGAGACATAAGCAGCGACCATTATAGCATAACTTTTACTGTATGTATCAAAATTCTTCTCTTTTTTTTTGTTGGATCAAGGACTTCAATATCTAGTGCACTCATATTTTTAAATTTTTTTTTTATAATCTTCTATTTTTCCACTTGTGCAGAATAGAGATTTTTGTTTTGATGAAAAACCTATATTTAATCAAACTTAAAAAATAGATAGATAATAAAACCAAAACATACTAAAATTATATTCATTGGATAGCTCGTTCTGAAGGCTACTTTCGATTCCAAGTTTGGTTTCTAAAATTCCCCATTTTCATCCCCAACCAGAGCTTGAAAGCGTAAAATTTTAGGTTTTTTGTGTGAACAAATTAAAAAATTAGGGAAAAAGGGGGTTCACTAGAACCATGGGGTTCTAGCGAACCCCCAGGGGTTCTAGTGAACCAGGGTTCATTCAAACCCTGGTTCATTCAAACCCCCACTAATATGCATTTTCCTTTGTTTTTGGCGGGAAATGTGGGCCCAATAGTTAATGGGTTTGCTCGAACCCTAGTTCGGTCGAACCCCTTTATGGTTCGGTTGAACATGTAGGTTCATGCGAACCCCTAAAACCAATTTTTTTGCCATGGGGTCATTTTTTCTCAATTTTCCTTCCTCCATCAAATTGTAAACCACTATTATGGCTTCACCCATGGATGAAGATATTGTAATTAAATCTTGTTTCTTTCACCAAAAAAGAATTTGTCCATGAGGAGACGAAAAGATAAGTTTAGGAACATGGACAAATGCAATGTGTAGAGTAGACTATGGGTCATGCTTTTTCATTGTGCCTGCTGCAAATATCATGTAATAGCTCTTTTTAAAATTCTCTATTTGATTGCAAAATTTACTCCTAGGAAATGTAGCTTGAATTTCTGATTAATCTTGTGCCATTGTGGAGAGGCTATGTAGATTATTGGTACTCATTGGCTTTATGAGTTCTATTTAATATGGGTTTCATGCCAAAGAATTTAGCTTCAAATTTTCCAACAGGGAGAGCACCATTTTTTTGGTGGTAATGTGGATGTCAGTAATTACATGGGATGGTGGCGGTGGATAATGGTGTCATTGTAACGGGGAAGGTGAATGGCAAGTGTTTGTTGGTGCGAGCGCCAATGCATCTTCCTGTTGGTGTATGAGGGTGGAGGTCGAAGTAAGTGCTATATTGAATGTTAGTGTGGGAAAGAATACTTTGATTAAGTTGTATTGTCGAAAGATCCATTGTGGTGTGGGTGAATTTTATTTTTCAATGCCAAGGAAGCCTCAGTTGATGGGAACTTTTGTAGTTTTTTTTTCTTTTGTGGCAACATGGAGCTTGGTAATTATGTGGGATGGAAATGGTACAGCTGGTTGACTCAATACACGAGTACTGAATTCTTGTGTAGTAACAAATAAGTGTTATGCTAATACCTTTCATACAATTCCTCTATTATAGTTGAATATATATATGTGTATATGCACCTCTCTATGCTTTTAAGCATTGATTTTTAGATACAATTCACATTGTATATAAATATGTATATATATATGTCTAATATGAGAGGGAAAGGTAGAAGTGTAAATCACATGTTTGCTCACTTTCCCACGACATTGGCATCATGAAGCCTCATGGGCCCCTGGAAAACTATGAGCCAGGTAAAGCATGAAACACTGACCACAAATATGATGGAGTTTCATTATATATCAAAGAACAGTGAAGTTGCTAAAAATATTCTATGTTCCAATATATGTATTCATTTTCCTAGAGTTTTTTTTGCTCCAATAACATTTTAGGAAACAAGAATGCCTGATAAAGAACTGTAGAAGATGGAATTTTGAAGATGAAATACACAAATATTGTTTAAAGGAAGACATCAAAGGAATAGAAAAGGTTTTGTTTCAAAGCATACAATGTATAGGAATAACTTTATAGACATACCTAATTTTGGTATGTTTTGGAATATATCTAACCATGCAGAAAGAAAAGGGACAAGTGTACAACTTTGCTATGCACTGAAGGATGTCTAACCCTGCAATAAGAAAAGGCATAAATCTAAAAGCTAGTAAATTATAAATTTACAAAATAAAACTATCAAAAAATATATTTGTGGTTAGGTGTGTATTAAATGGCCAAAAAGATAGAGGAAAAACAACTTAAAAAAAAATATGTCTACGAGATAGTGTAGATTACATAACACAACACTTGTTAAACATCTAATTTGTGAACCAGTGGAAGTGCATGGCAGGTTTTGACCATTCTTCACCCATTGGGAAACATAACTAGCTCCACAACCACCAACCAATCCAGTCAAAAAATTCCACTATTCTTGTGAAGAGGTCCAGGCAAGGCCTCACAAATTGCATGGACTCTTACTATATATTAAGAAAAAAATGGAATATATAGAAGACTATATATTTCTGAAAGTAATAAAAAGAAAGATGAAAATAGTAAAGTGTTGAACAAAGAATTCTATACATCAACATTATACATATAGAGGGTATGTGCAAGATCATCATGGAAAAAAAAGCCCTTAAGTGGCAAAAATTCAAAAAAAATATAGTTAGGCAACTTGATGTAAAAATTTGAATAAGTTATCTATATTATTTCAAAAATATGTAAGAATATAATCTGTAGCAAATTGAATGTAGTTTCTAAATTACTAGGTTTATTTTTTTAAAGAATCTATTTGGTGAAAATTTGAAATTTCAATGCAGTAGTACTTAAATTTCAAGGAAAAAATAAGTAGGTGTTTGTCTAACCACCCTAACAACAATAAAATGATAATATTTTTTTCTAATATTTTAGATATAATTAGAGGACTCATATGTCCCAATTTGATGCATATTTTTTTGTAATTTTTCAAGTAAATAATTAATTATGAATTTTTTCTTACAACTTATAAAAAATATAAAAACTTGTATGTCTGACCACCTTAACTTGGTCAAAATTTCATGAAATTCAATTTTTCTTTTTTTAATTCTATAGTATGCAAAGCATAGAATGTGACACATGTTTCGGATTAAAAAAATGTCATATTGTTTGAAAGCTATAGATTTTTTTCAATCATCCTATTAATCAAAACTGTAGTCGTAATTCAAATAGAAAATGTATAATAATTATTTATTAAATTCAAAGTAAAGCATAATTTATATTGGTGGAAAGCTAAGAATCTCCTTTAAAAACCCTTTTTGTTTCATCAATTTGGGGTTTAAAAAAGTTTCCAACCACATACCCTACACATACCCATCATATCACCACTTTTTGACCCATCGTGATCCTGCACATACCCTAGATATACACATACATATACATATGCATATACATATATATACATATACATATATATATACATACACATACACATATATGTACATATACATACATGTACATATACATAAAAATATACATATACATATACCTACAAACATACTTTTCGCCCTTCTTTTATCGCTTCTAGTTATCTTTGTGTAGCATTGGTGTTATACTCATTACCATATGACTAATTCTAGTTAAATGTTCTTTCTTTCATCAAAAAAACATGGTTAGGGTCACTAATATTTTCACCTCTTCTATTCTTCATGTACCTTCAACTAAATGTTATAGACAAATAGAGAACACTTGTCCAGGGCTTTTACTGATATCGTGAAGCTTACCTCTTAAACAAAGGATCTACCTAAATTTTCCTCATTGGTCAATAATATTTGCAAAGAAATCATAAATTTACAATTGTCAAGGAAATTGTTATATAGTAAATGTCTTTTTAATAGGTCTTTGATAGTTTCCTTTCTCACATAGTAAATGTCTTTTTAATAGCTCGAATTTTGAGTTGAGAAGTGAACTATTATATAGATTGGTTTAGGAATGATATAAATTTATCTCTAGCCTACTTTTCATATTCATTAGACCTGAAAGCACATTTATATATAATTTTTTCATTAAATTTGTAGGTGAATGATGACCAAGAACCAAGAGTGATTAGCATTCAAAGAAACTTTAAATCAAATACAATCTCATTAAACTGATGGAATAAATAATTTATGACTCTTGATTTTTCATAGTGAAAAAACTTATAACATTCATGCAAATTTTAAATGTAACATAAATAATTTTTCAAGAAAAAGGAGAAAGTATATCAAATAAATATAATCTACTAGCAATTCTATATTGGGAATGTTAATCTAAATATCACAATTACTGTTTTTTTTTCAATAAAAAACAAGACTACTTATATTCAAATTTGATAACTCTTGAGAAATACATTTCAACTATTAGCGATATACAAGATATTTCAAATCTATATCATAATAAATTCTCAATTATTAGCCATATACAAAATATTTAATATATATTAAAATATATTGTCAACTATTGCCTATATAGAAAATATTTGAAATATATATGAAAATAAATTGTTTAGTTGTCTTCAAAATTCTAATCTATGTAAAATATCATATAACCATCCAACTGATTTGAAATACTCGAAAGAAACAATGACAAAAAAATTGATGCACCAAGCTATAATAAAAATGATGGTAGGTCAATAAATGTGCAAATATGTAGATACAAACATAGGTATAAATTATGTCCATATTTCTTAAACAAAAGTCTTAGCATGCCATAGTGAGAATTTAAAAGTGAAAGCTATGAGAAGTGATCAGAAGTGCAAAAGATCATTCAAAGCGTAGGCTAACTAGTGGAGCCTTTTTCTAGAGTAGGAGTAGATATCTTCATTATGTCTGCAAGAAACTAACGAGGGTCCAACCCGAGACACAAAAAATTAACGCACCAAATAGAGAATGTTATTTTATTATTCTAAAAATGATCTTCTTATATGTAGAGGATTTGATATCCTCAAGCTCTGGGAATATGCAAACTACAGAATTAACAAAAAACCCCTTTTTGCAGTATGTGAACTTGTCCCCCAAAAAGCTAAACAAAAATTAGAAACCCCCATAAATAGAGCTCTCTTTTTAGTTTGGATCCAAAAAAACATTCAAATTTGAGTTTTTGGCAATCTGATTTTGAAAATTACAACTTGAAATTCAAATTTCAAAAGTACATTAAAAAATTAATATCTTCTAGAAAGTGCGCCAACTTTCGGGAGCCATAACTTTTGATCCGGGACTCCATTTTTCAAACCATTTGAACTGTTGGAAAGGTCTCAGAGTCAAGAATGTGATCGAAATCACTACATTGATTTTATCTAGTTATGGGTCCATTTCAGGACCATTTAGTGCCTCAAATCTGACCTGGAAGGTTTTCAGGTGCAATTCTAGGAGACAAACTGTAATATTTTTCAACCCAGGTATAGAAAAGAAAAATTGTAAGTTGGGAATTACATTATAATGAAAATGGTATCCATAAATAAAAAAACATCTAATAAACTACCAACATGAAATGAAACTCTTTTTTGGGTGATGTAAGATTGCCCTTACACCACTGGATACTCATGCATCAGACACCCAGGGTAGTTTGAGAAGTGACCCCGTCATGTTTCAGATGGTTGAGGAAAACTAAAATGCTCAACCTCTACCTTAGATAGCCAAGATGAATCTTCCATGGGCCTTCCTCTGCATTTTACCAAATATTCTTCATACTTCCTGTTTCTGGTAATCCTTCCCACATGGCTATCTAGGACTGCTTCAATCTCCTTCTTCTCTAAAGTAGGTGTTGGAATGTCATACTTCCCTATTGTTGGTGCATACTCTACGCCATGTTCATGATACTTTTTCAAATCTGAAATGTTGAACATAGGGGAAATGTTGACTCCATCCAAAAACTCTACCTCATATGCATTCCTTGAATCATGGTTCCCACTAGAAACCTTTCTTTCCTCAATTAGACCATTACTTCATCACCAATCTAAAACTCCTTATTCCTCCTTTTTTGATCTTCCTTGGCCTTATAGTGCATATTTGTCTTGTTAATATGTTCTCTTACCTTCTCATGCATATCCTTGATGTGCTTTGCAAAAATCTTCGGCTTCGACACTTATCTTCTTCTCTTGGTCCATCTTCCTCAATTTTGGAGTTGTTCTAGGGCTGCTTCCATACACAATTTGGAATGGTGATCTACCAGTGCTTTTGTTGACAAAATTGTTGTAAGAAAATTCTGCTTGGGGTAAGATCAAGTCTCATCCCTTGGATTTATCTCCAACCAAGAATCTTAGTAGATTACCCAGACTCTTTTTCACAACCTTCGTCTGCCCATCTATTTGTGGATGGTGTGCAAAACTAAACTTCAACTCCTTTCTCAACTTCTTCCACAAGGTCCTCCAAAATTATCCCACAAATTTGATGTCACAATCTGAGACAATACTCTTTGGTAGACCATGTAGCCACACCACCTCCTTGAAGAACAAGTCAACAATGTGGAATGCATCATGGGTCTTCTGACATGAAATGAAATGTGCCATTTTTGAAAACCTGTCAACTGCCACAAATATTGAATCATTCCCTCTCTATGTCCTTGGAAAACCAAGAACAAAATCCATATTTATATCTTCCCACGACCTCTCTGGTATAGGTAAGGGCTAATATAACCTTGTATTCTGGATCACTCCTTTAGCCATCTGACATACCCTACAACTCTATACATACTTATTTACATCCTGTGACAACTTAGGCCAATAATAATGCTCATTGATAATGGCAATGGTTTTTTCCCGACCAAAATGTCCTGCCATTCCTCTGTTGTGCTTCTCCTTATTTAGGTTCTCCCTCATGGAACTCCTCAGAATACACAAATGACTTCCCTTAAACAATATTCCATCCTGAATTATGAAATATAGCCACCTTGTCCTATCCATTGTAGCAGGCTCATTGCAAGCTTTTCAAGCCTCTGTGAAATCAGGATCTTTTGGATACAATGTTTTGAGTTCATTGAACCCAACCACTTCAATCTGCATCTCTGTCATCAATTTCCACCTCCTAATTAAGGCATTGGAAACCCTATTCGACCACTTGCTCCTATGCTTTAGAACAAAGGTATAGCTCTACAAAAATTCTACCCATTTCATATTCCTCTGATTTAATTTTCCTTGACTATTTAGATACTGTAATTCTTGATGATTAGTATAAAAAAAAAATTCCTTCAGAAATAGATAATTCCTCCATTTCTTTAGTGCATGAAATATTGTATAAAATTCCTAATCATATACAAAATAATTTCTTTTGGCATCATTTAACTTTTCACTAAAATACACAATGGGCTTACCTTCTTGGCTCAACATTGCTCCAATGGCACAACCATTGGCATCACAATCCACCTGAAACACCTTATTGAAATCTAGGAGGGCTAGAACAAGCTACTTTATCACCTTCTATTTCAACAATTCAAAACTTTTCGCTGCTCCAGTGCTCCACTTGAACTCTTTTTTATCCCCTCTCATTGTTTCAGTCAGGGGTTCACAAATACTACTGAAGTTTCTAATGAACTTTCTATAAAAACAAGCCAAACCATGGAAAGATCTTACCTTAGTAGTAGTTCTTGGGGTAGACCATTCCAAAATAGCCTTCACCTTCTTTGGGTCTATCTTGAGACCTACTGCTGAGAAAACAAACCCCAAGTACACTAGCTCCTTAAAAGAACTACACTTCTTTAGATTAATCAACAATTTCTCCTCTCTTAACTTCTCAAAGGCTCTCCGAATATGCATCAAATTCTCATCCAAAGTCCTACTGAAAATAAAAATATCATCTAAATACACAATAAAAAAACATCCCAGAAAATCTTTCAATACCTTGTTCATGAGCTGCATGAATGTGCTCGGTGCATTGGTTAGCTTGGAATGACTAAGCACTCGTACAGGCCCTTTTGGGTCTTAAAGGAAGTCTTCCATTCATCTCCCTCTCAAATCCGGATCTGGTGATAACCACTCTTCAGATCAATCTTTGTGAAGTACTGAGCTCCGCTCAAATAGTCCATCAGGTCATCCATCCTTGGCAGTGGAAATTTGTTCTTTATTGCTATCTTGTTTATGGCCCAAGTGTCTATACACATCCTCAACTCCCCATCCTTCTTTGGTTCTAGTATTGCAGGTACTACACATGGGCTCAGGCTCTCTTGAATCAAACCCTTTCTCAACAACTCCTGAACTTGTCTGTTTAAATCCTCATTTTCTTTCGAAGTCATTCTGTGAGCTCCCTTATTTAGAAAACTGGCCCTAGGGATCAAGTCAATCTAATGATTGATCTTCCTCACTGGTGGTAAACCTTCAAGTACGATATCAGAAACAATATCCTGAAACTCATCCAACAACCCAAAAACTTCTACTGGCACCTTCTCACTATCCTCCTTACCCACTCTAGGAATCAATGCATAGCACACACACTCATGCTTCATACCTTCTAAAAAATTTCTTCCATCAACATAACAGATTATAGCACTACTACATACCTTTTCTTCAGCCTCCTTCAGGGGTTTCAACTTGTGACGAACCCCATCCTCTGTTAGGGAATAAGTGTTTGCATGGACATCATGTATAGGTCACCTATCGAACTGCCATGACCTCCCCAACAACATGTGACATGCATCCATGGGGATGATATCACAAAGTACCTCATCATAGTAGCTCTCGATCTTGAACTTCACCAGGCACTACTCATTGACCAGAACTTTTTGGTCCTTCTACAACTAGGAAATCTAATACTAATGTGGATGCCTTTCCCTCTTCAGCTTCAACTTTGTAACCATCTCCTCTAACACTAGATTATTGGTGCTCCCACTTTCAATGATGACATCACAACATTTTCCTTCACATTTGCACCTTGTGCGGAATAGATTCTTCCTTTGTTCGGGTTCCTTCTCTTTAGTCATCAATGCTCTTCTAATCACTAGGGCTTCTCCCCTTTCAACATCATCTAAATGTTCAAATTGAGCCTCCCCATCTACATGTGCAACCCTTCCATAACCTTCTGGCCTTTTGTCTACCCTTCCTTGATGTTGTGGAAATTCATAGGCTCGATGTCCTTCACCACACTGGAAACACGTTCCTCTGAAACCACCTCTTCTAGATCCTTGTCTAGATCTCCCTCATCCTCTACCTCTTTGATCACCACTATTTTGATCACGAGGGCGGTAGAAGTTATCATTCTTCTAGTTTTGATTGGTACCCACATCTTCATTTTTCTTCTCATCATCATTTCGGCTATCTTGCACTACCTTTTCTGCTTTGACCTCCTTGTCCTTTTTGCTTGCTATCAAATCTTTTTTTCAAATTCTCTTCAACTATCAGAGCAAACTTGTACGCATCCTCAATGGTGGTCATTCTGACTAGGCTTAGCTCCTCCTGAATGCTCAACTGTAACCCATTAAGATAACAGGCTACCTTCTCCTTGTTGGCCTCTGTATGACCTGTTCTAATGATCATCTTGTGAAAATATTTAGTGTATTATTTCACATATTTACTTCCTTGCCTCAACCATTGCAATTTGTTCAGCAGATCTAGCTCGTAGCCCATTGGTATGCACTATTTTTTAGTTTCTCCACCCTCCAATCCCATCTAGTGATCTTGTCTTTTCCTCTTCAGTTTTCCTCCAACTGGACCTCTTTCCACCAAATACTGGCATGGCCCTTCAGCTTCATTTTTTCAAACTTGACTCAATCTGGGTCCTCTATCTCCTCATACTTGAAATATTCTTCCAACTCATTGATCCAATTAATCAACTCTTCCAGGTTCAGAATTTTAGAATAACCGGGGACTTCTGCTCTAGGTCTTTTCCCGATCTTCAAAATGGCCCTTATTAGCCACATTTGGTCTTGATCAATTGCTTCTTCTTCCTCTTCTACATATAAATGTTCCTCCTCTTCTTCATTCTCACTTTCTTCTCTCCTTCTCGGGTTTAACCCTCTTCTCATCTACTCCTACATTGCATCCAGCTGTCTCTAGAGGGCTCTGAAACCCTCAACCGCCAATGGGTCTCTTCCACCAGCATTTTTGTCACCTTGACCACCTCTGGAACCACCACACCTACCAGGAATCACTCTTGGAGGCATCTTTCTTGACCTTGACCCACAACCATGGTCTTGGTGTGAACTGCCACACGATCGGTGATTTGTCCACATGCTCAAGAAAACCTCACTCTGATACCACCTGATGAGGGTGCAACCTGAGACATAGAAAATTAATAGACCAAACAGATAATGTTATTTTATTATTCTGAAAATGATCTTCTTACATGCAGAGGATCTAATATCCTCAAGTTCTGGAAATATGCAAACTACAGAATTATAGAAAAACTCCTTTTGGCAGTATGCGAACTTGTCCCCCAAAAAGCTACACAAAAATTAAAAACCCCCCATAAATAGAGCTCTCTTTTTAGTTTGGAGCCAAAATAACATTCAAACTTGAGTTTTTGGCGGTCTGGCGCTGAAAATTACAACTTGAAATTCAAATTTCAAAAGTACATTCAAAAATTAGTATCTTCTAGAAAGTGCGCCAACTTCTAGGAGCCATAACTTTTGATCCAGGACTCTGTTTTTCAAACCATTTGAACCGTTGGAAAGGTCTTAGAGTCAAGAATGTGGGAAAAATTTCTATGCCAATTTCAACAAGTTTTAGGGCTATTTCAGGACTATTTAGTGCCTCAAATTTGACCTAGAAGGTTTTCAGGTGCAATTCTGGGAGACTAAAACTATAATATCTATCAACCCAGGAATAGTAAAACAAAACTATAAATTGGTAATTATATTATGACAAAAAGGGTATCCATAAATGTAAAAACATCTAAGAAACTACCAACATGAAATGAAACTCTTTTTTTGGGTGATGCAGGATTTCCCTTACACCACTAGATGCTCCTACATCATAAACAGTTTACATTCTTCAAAATCAACTTTCGTTGCTTTGAAAATCATTTTTTTCAGGAAATCCTTAGAATTATAAGTTTCTATTCTAATAAAAGTAGTAAAGATGTATGCTTTACAAACAAAGCCTTTAATAACAACACCAGGATATGTTGTTGATTTAGAGCTATCTTGCAATGTGTAGAGGTCTTTTGTTGGGATTTGCAACAAACTAGTGTTAGCTTCATCAAAAGCAATACACCAAAGGCTACCTGAATGGTCTTGCGGGTATGTGTAAGATCATCATGGAAAAAAAAATCCCTTAAGTGGCGAAAAATTTAGAAAAATCAAAAATATGTAAGAATAGAATATGTAGAAAATTGAATGTAGTTTCTAAACTACTAGGTTTTTTTTTTTTTTAAATCTATTTGGTGAAAATTTGAAATTTTAATGTAGTACTTAAATTTCAGGGAAAAAATAAGAAGTAGGTGTCTGTTTGATCACCCTAACCACAATAAAATGATAATATTTTTTATAAGATTTTAGATATAAGTAGAGGACTCACGTCTAGATGTGATGCATTTTCTTTTGTAATTTTTTTCCAAGTAAATAATGAATTGTTATTTTTTATTACGACTTTTTAAAAATATGAAAACTTGTATGTCTAACCACATTAAATTGGTGAAAACTTCATAAAATTCAAGTTTTTTTTATCCTACAGTATGTGAAGCATAGAATGTGACACATGTTTCAGATTCAAAAAATGTGATACCATTTTGAAAGTTATAGATGTTTTTCAATCAACCTATCAATCAAGACTTTAGTCGTAATTCAAATAGAAAATGAATAATAATTAATTATAAAATTCAAACTAAATCATAATTTATATTGGTGGAAATCTAAGAATCTCCTTTAAAAACCCTTTTCATTTCATCATTTTTGGGTAAAAAAAAGTCATCATCCACATACCCTACACATACCCATCATGACCCTACACATACCCTCGCAGCTTTAACTGTAGAAGATAGTGATATTTGCATTCCTCAATTTCCATCTAGAAACAATCACAAAAATAAACATCAACATGGGGGCATGTGCATTTCATTTTGTATTATTTACCATTAACCAGCAAGGGGAAAGTAGGGTAACAAAAAGACTCAATTTTTGCAATTTGAATGGTTGCTTTAAAAATGGCTTCAATAGTTTCTCCCAAACGAAGGCAGTTGTTTAAGATAAATGCAATATTAACTATATCATTTGAAGGATGTAGCCTACGAGGTGTAGAAGAAGTTGAAGCCACTTTGTCTACTTTAATTGGGCCCTTGGATCTAATAGTTTTTACCTTGGGAATAGAATGGTTAATCTCAAGGAGTGTTCATATTGATGTGTTGATAAATTTTCCATTAAAGTAGCCTACATGACCACCGCGGACAACAACAATGACTATTTCACCAGAAAGGTACATCCTCTCCAAGGTATCACCTTTTTCTTGCCAACTTGGGCCCCACAAATTAACATCAATGAAAAAAGTGGAGACATCATATAGTTTAATGGTTCGTCGGATTGTTTTAGTTCCATTTCTCCTATAGACAATTGAAATGTACCCAACATGCACTACAATGCCAATAATATCAATGAATTTTTTATCACTATAGTTGCTTATGTCACTAATCGGGACAAAAGCAAAAAAAAATTTGGGACAAGAATTTCATCTTCACATCATTTTATTGTTGATTCTTCATCCAAAACAATCTCAAGATTACTATTTAATTTACTAAATCTTTTATTGTCTTCCTTGACCAATCCCCTCAATATTAAATAAGTCAACCGCACCTCAACTCAACCATAATGCAATTCAGCAATATCATCAAAACAAGTAATACATATTTCTATCTTGTCCATATCTATAATTTCAAATCTAAACAATTTCCCTTCACCTCTTTGTTTTTGGAAATGATGCATCTCCCTAATATGTGTTACACGCCCTTTCACTATCCAAAGTTTTTGATAAATGTTCAAATATTTAATAGGGTTGACCTTTGGAGGGCTATTTTTTTTTTTAGGGGACAACTACAAACCAAATTTTGTGGCTCGTTGAGAAGGAGAAGGTGATTCAAGAGCCAACATTCTCTCTTCTTGTTGCTTGAAAAAATACCTAAAAGTTCCAATAATTTGACAATCAGGCATAATTACAACAAGGTTGGATATGATTAAGGCCTTGGAAAAGAAGCAAAACAATATATTAGACAAATTACATGAGGTAGAAATGAAAGAGAGATTTTTTTAAGATATACAACAAACAACGCAACCCACCTTGAATCTTGGATATTCCTATAGGAGTAATCTTTTAAACATACAAGGGACCCTATTTTGAAGGCAACTGTAAACAACATATCATTGCATTTGGAAGGGAGGGTTCCTATTTGCAAATGGTGGCCATCAGACAAGACAACCTTCTATCGCTCAACTTTCCCTTCATCACTGCCAAATTTTTTGAAGGACAAAAGTTGAAGGAGTGGAGAGGGAACAGCATCGCCGACATTGATAGAGTGAATTTCGAATGCAGTCAAAGTCGGGTTTTTATTTGTAGCCTACAAAGACAAGTGTAATCAAGTAAAATGCACATCATCACACCAAATGGATAGAATGAGTATGAAAAATGAAGGTTGGAACTTGAGATACATTTTTTGTGTTCTAAAATATCAATGCATGTCTACTTTCATATCTATATCCTCTACTATGGCTAGCCATATATGTATACACCTAAATGCCAATCAAGCAACAACAACAAGAAAGCTAGGAAATAGTAAGAGCAATTTTGCAATAGGCACAATGGAAAAATAGGGAAAACTTATGGAATTAGAGTCTGCAGGCTAGTGGATCGAATCCTCAGATCTAGACTCTGTATCATGACTTATAGGAGCTGACACCAAATCAATTTTTGGGGGCTCTGGAGACCCATTTCTAGTACCCTTTAAGGGAAAGGAATCTTCCAACTACAGTTGACTGATTTGTAGCTCTATACCACAGTAAAAATCAAAGATTAATGTATTCCAACATTCAATGCCAACTGGTGGAGAACTTAGAATGCATGCAATTTTCTTGCTATATTGGTATAAACACCTATATGCAAAAATTTGTATATGTTGCTACTTGTTGCCTTCATCATTTTTAATGGAAACAATGGAATATAGAACAACAAGAATGAAATCCTTAAGTGCATATATGGGTTCAATTTTTCCTATGTATAGACATTTTGGAAAACAAAAATAAGTAGATATATATCCATATGTACACATGTATATATTTATCTATATATACAACAATATATCTAAATGATATCATATTCCATCCAAAAAAACTAAGCACAATAAATATTACAAAATTTTAAATATTACAAAACAATCCTTGTTACAAGAACAATAGAATACTTTATTGCAGGCAACTTCAAATAGATGAGTGGAAAACAATATTATGAAAGTTATTGATAGTTAAACAAATGAGGGTAGAAGAATATCATGAAACATGCTAATAGAAGACAACTAGTCTATGTAACATTTCCTTGTAAATTCTAGTTCCATAATTTTTTGTGCAATACTTATTCACCAATGAGCAACATTTAGGAATATCCTTTTTTGAAGAGACAAGCTCCACATTGTAATGGTTATTTCAACAATGCAACCCAACCAATATATTTTCTCACACATTTTGCAATATAATTTCCCATACACACACATAGATATGTTTGTGTGTGTGTTTATTTATACATATACACATATATATACATATATACATATATATGGGTGATCCCACAAAGCTAGTTTACAATTTCTAGGAGATTCTGATTTTTGCTGAAATCACATATTTTTAGAAAATATAATGATTTAAGCCTTAAAATTTTCCATTTAAAGCATTCCAATTGAATAAGGTTTGATCAAACTACCTTATATCAAACCCCCTTGGATAGAACCTTGCTAGTTTTAAACCATACCTATAACGGAGTCTCCTTTACACCTATCAAAATGTTGATAAAAAACAACTTTTGATTTACCTTTTGGGGGATCAAATGAATTCTTTTAAATTTTTTTTTTTATGTGGTCCTTATTATAAGCTTCCAAAAAAGTATAATTTTAAATAAATTTAATTAATTATTATATTTATTTTTTATTTCTTGTGCATGTAGTTTTTTCACCGAAAATCATGCTCTTTGTTCTGCACATGTGGAAAAATAGAAGATTATCAAAAAAAAATTGAAAAATATGAGTGCACCAGATATTGAAGTGCTTGATCCAACATAAAAAAGAAAATTTAATTTTGATACATACAAAAAAAATTGTGTTATACAATTCACCTATTTCTAAATTGTAATTGGTTTGACTTGAAAACTTGATTAAGGAAAAAAAATTCAATAAAACACTATGAAACCAATTGGAAGCACTAGATATCATAGTTAAAAATCTAAATTTGAAAAAATTATAATTTTATCCTTCATGTAAAAAAGGTAATGTGCTATACGATGAGTGTCACTCCTTAAAAATGGTGTTTATTGAAAAAAACTAGTTTTCAAAGGAGATGGAAAAAGAAGTGCAATCTGATTCCAATTTTTTTGAAAAAAGTATATTTAGAATCTACAGACAAAATTTCACAAATCATTAGTTTGCATTATCTTCAAATTCCTCATGGTTTAGCTGCTATAGGTGCCCAAAAGTGAAGATTTAGTTAGAAAAAATAAGTTCAATGTCCAGTTTGGCCAAAAAATGTAAACTAGTATTGTGGGATCACCCATATACATATATGCATATATATTACATATATCTATAATATATATACACACATATATATATACATGCATATATACATACATATACATATATACATACATATATATAAATGCATACATATATATATACAAATATATACATATATATCTACTCTACATTCAAGCTCCACTATGTGGCACTAAATATTATAGAGAAAAATGAAAATTCTAATAGGATTATTAGGAAAACACTCAAGAAACACACAAATTAAGATAGAACTGATTGTATATAAATGGATATTCAGAGGGTTTCTTATCTGTTTGAAGTTTCCAATGGGATTTTTGTCAACCAAGCCGTGAATAGGATTTGTTGTCAATAGTTGTTTCACAATTTCTTTATTGCTCTATAATATTTAATTCCACCCTATGTAGCTTGCATTCTCTGCATAATGTGCAAGTATATTGATTAAGTTGCATTGTCGAAAGATCCATTGTGGTTGCAATCTGCTATTAAACTAGTAAGGAGAATGCATCTCGAGCAGGGCTCTGCTACCAAACCAACACAACAATGCCACTTTCAACAATGCAACCTAGTCAATATATTATCCTCACAAAACTTTTTCAAATGCATAATAGAAGAGGCAAGCTACCATAACGAAGAGTTTCTTATGGCAGGAGTTGAAACAGATGAGGAAGAAAGAATACATGTACATACATACATACATATATATATATATAGATAACACTACAATGGCTATTTGAACAATGCAACTTAATCAAAGTATACTTTTCTAGACTACAACATTCAATATTGCATTTACTTTATCTACCCCCATCGCACAACAACGATAGAATGCATTAACCCTTGTAGAAGAAAACACTTACCATTCACCTTTCGTGTATCAAGGTCACCACTTCCACCACCGCCAAACCACATAATACACAGACACACACAAACAAACACACACACACACACACATATGTATATCTACATATACATATACATATACACACACATATACATATACATATATATACATATGCATACACATATGTATATAATATACATACATACATATACATATATATATATACATACATACATACATATATATACATATATACATATGTAGACACATATATACACTCTGTGCATCTTTGGTGTTATACACATTTTCTACAATTAGCCCCTTCATATCCCTATAACTGATTTCACTTCAAATCCTGACAAAGAGGACGTTGTAGATTGTGAATGGCTACGTATTTTATTCTTTCCTTTTCCTATATAGATTTGCACATTCATTGAGCTCCCATGGTTTTCATTTTACTTTGGTGCCCACCTTCTTTGTATCTACTAACAAATAGAGGAATTGTATAACAACTGCATTATCCGCCATTGATTATTATCGAGAAATGGGGAAATTGTAACAAAACTATTAGTAAAACATACATACATATATATACAAGTGGAAGTAAACATGCATTGATCTTTTCAAAGACTTCAAAATATATTTTCCTTAATCATTCTATCCATGTGCTGTCATGATGTGCATTTTCCTTCATTGCACTTGTTTAATAAAAAAATAAATATAAAAATGCTTCTAGGGCTAATAAATATAAAGCTAGGATAGAGATAAAATTATATCGTACCTGGACCAATCTATATAAAAGTTCACTTGTCAATTCAAAATCCAACCTACATTATTTGGCACTCAAAATTATAGGCATATACCAAAAGTATAAAAGATCTATCAAAAATACATTTACTATGTAACACTAGGAAAACTAATTTCTTCTATATACAAGTGTGTATGTATATGTTTACATGTATATATGCATGCATATGTGTACATGTATATATAGGTATATATGTATACATGTATATATATATATGTCCATATTTTTACATGTATACATATATATATGTGCATGTTTTACATGGGTATTTTTGTATAAATGATTAATTTATTGTTCATTCCTTTCGGGCTCTGCTTATTGTTCCTTTTGATAGTGGGTTGGAGGGTTTTAACACTGGCATGATGCAAAACCTATGAGAAACTATATGTATATACACATGTGTATACATGTGTGTGTGCATATATATATGTATGTATACGTATACATGTATATATCCATGTATATGTTTACATGTATATATGTATGCATATGTAGACATGTATATATACATGTATATATGTATGTATATATGTATACATTTATATATATTTGTATGTTTACATGGGTTTTTTGCATAAATAATTAATTTATTGTTCATGTGTCTCGCCCTCTGTTGATTGTTCCTTTCAATAACAGGCTAGACAATTTTAATACTAATGTGCTGCAAAATGTGAGAGAAAGTACATTGATTATATTTCATTAAAGATCCTTCTCAAACAAGAAGAGATATTATATTTTTTGATGAAATTAAGAAGATTTAACTACAGTTTCCCCTATAGCAATAGGTATAAAGTGAAAGATGCATAGCAATAACTACAAACAATAAACAAGGGCCATAAAAATTACTGGCCCCAACCATATTTTTTTGATGAAAGGAAAAAGATTTAACTACAATTTCCCTAAAACCACATCAAATAGAGCTCCTAAAGCCAATACATAGCAACAATCTATGCAAAATGAGGACAACCTCAGACACTCCATTGGAAATTTGAGCTACATCACTTGGCACCACATATTATACACAAATACAAAAATTGTAAAAGAGGTATTAGAATAAAACTTGACACCCAAATATTAGTAACCATAACCATATTTTTTCCATGAAAGGAAGAAGATTTAACTACAATTTCTCCACCCGCAAAGAGCAATAATCTCTTTCAACTCTAAAAAATGGGTATAACACCAAATATAGAAACATATAACAAGACATTAACAATAAATTAATCATCAATGCAAATCAACCATGCAAAAATTAGTATAACAACACAACCTCCATTGAAAATTCAAGCTACATCATCTGACACTAAATATTATATAGAAATAGAGAAATTGTAAAAGAGCTATTAGAATAACACTAAACAACCACCAAAGAAATTTTATCTCCAATATGTCAATGCTTTCGTACAACCCTAAACCCTGCACACAGATAGCTACAATTCCTCCTATGGTAATGGTTGCAATACCAAAGATATACACAAATAATCAAAATAGTACACCAACATATAACAATAAATACAAAACACCCATGCAAACATCAGTATAGCACCACAAACTCCATTGAAAATTCAAGCTCTATGACATGTCACTAAATATTATATAGAAATAGAGAAATTGTAAAAGAGCTATTAGAACAACACTAAACAACCACCAAGCTATGTGTAGGATCATGATCGGCCAAAAAGTGGCGATATGTAAGTGATATAATGGCCCATGTGGCTGACGAATTTTTTTCCCAAAATTGATGAGACGAAAAGGGTTTTTAAAGGAGATTCTTAGCTTTCCAGCAATATAAATTATGCTTTACTTTTAATTTAATAAATAATTATTATTCATTTTCTATTTGAATTACGACTAAAGTCCTAATTGATAGGATGATTGAAAAACATCTATAGCTTTCAAATGGTATTAGATTTTTTGAATCTGAAATATATGTCACATTCAATGCTTTGCATACTATAAGATTAAAAAAAAATGAATTTTATGAAGTTTTGACCAAGTTAAGGTGGTCAAACATACGAGTTTTTATATTTTTTAAAAGTTGTAATAAAAAAATCATTAATTAATTATTTTCTTGGAAAAAAATTATAAAAAAATATGCATCACATTGGGACATTAGTCCTCTACTTATATCTAAAATATTATAAAAAAATATTATAATTTTATTATCATTAGGGTGGTCAGAGAGACACCTACTTCTTTTTTCCCCTGAAATTTAAGTACTATTGCTTTGAAATTTCAAATTTTTACCAAATAGATTTATTTTTTTAAATAAACCTAGTAGTTTAGAAACTACATTCAATTTTCTACAGATTCTATTCTTACATATTTTTGAAATAATGTAGATAACTTATTCAAATTTTTATGTCAAGTTGCCTAACTCTGATTTTTTTGAATTTTTTGCCACATAAGGGTCTGTTTTTCCCATGATGATCCTACACATACCCACCAAAGAAATTTTATCTTCAATATGTCAATGGTTTCATACAACCCTAAACCCTACACACAGATAGCTATAATTCCTCCTATGGTAATGGTTGCAACACAAAATATATACATAGATAATCAAAATAGTAGACCAACAGTGAAAGAAAGAAGACTTAACTACAATTGCTCCTATGGTAATAGGTATAAATCCAAAGTTGCACAACCATAACTACAAACAATAAACAAGGGCCACAAAAATCACTTAGCCCAACCATATTTTTTTGACAATGGAAAGAAATACAAAAATTGTAAAAGAGGTATTATAATAACACTCAACAACCAAATATTAGTAACCCTAACCATATTTTTTCCATGAAAGGAAGAAGATTTAACTATAATTTCTCAACCCGCAAAGAGTAGTAATCTCTTTCAAGTCTCAAAAAATGGGCATAATTCCTAAGATAGAAACATATAAGAGGAATACATTAACAATAAATAAATCATCTATGCAAAACACCCATGCAAACATCAATATAATGCCACAACCTCCATTGAAAATTCAAGCTACATCACTTGACACTAAATATTATATAGAAATAGAGAAATTGTAAGAAGAGCTATTAGAATAATACTAAACAGACACCAAAGCAATTTTATCTCCAATATGTCAATGGTTTCATACAACTCTAAACCCTACACACAGATAGCTACAACTCCTCCTATGGTAATGGTTGCAATGCCAAAGATATACATAAATAATCAAAATAATAGACCAACAACGAAAGAAAGATGATTTAACTACAATTGCTCCTATGGTAACAGGTACAAAACAAAAGTTGCACAACCATAACTACAAAGAATAAACAATGGCCACAAAAATCACTCAACCCAACTATATCTTTTTGACGATAGGAAGAAAATTTAACTGCAATTTCCCTGAAGTAACATTAAATATAGCTACTAAACCCAATACGTAGCAATAATCTTTGCAAAATGAGTACAACCACACACTTCACTAAATATTATAGAGAAATCAAGAAATTGTAAAAGAGGTATTAGAATAACACTCAACAGCAAAAAATTAGTAACCATGACCATATTTTTTTTATAAAAGAAAGAAAATTTAACTACAGTCTCTCCACCCTCAAAGATAGATAATCATTTTCAAGTCTCCAAAATGGGTATAACGCAAAAGATAGAAACATAAAACAAGAAGACATGAACAATATATTAATCATCTATGCAAAGAACCCATGTAAAAATCAGTATAACCCCACAAGCTTCATTGAAAATTCGAGCTACATCACCACAAATAGAGAAATTGTAAAAGACCTACTAGAATAATACTGGACAACCACCAAAGTAATTTTATCTCAAATATGTTAATGCTTTCATACAACCCTAAACCATACACATAGATAACTGCAATTTCTCTCATACTCCTAAACCTAATACGTAGCAATAATCTCTGCAAAATGAGTACAGCCCCACACTTCACTAAATATTATAGAGAAATTGAGAAATTGGAAAAGAGGTATTAGAATAACACTCAACAATTAAAAATTAGTAACCCTGGCCATATTTTTTTGATGAAAGAAAGAAAATTTAACTACAGTCTCTCCACCCCCAAAGACTGATAATCCCTTTCAAGTCTCCAAAATGGGTATAACGCAAAAGATAGAAACATAAAACAAGAAGACATTAACAATATATTAATAATCTACGCAAAGCACCCAGGTAAAAATCAGTATAACCCCACAAGCTTCATTGAAAATTTGAGCTACATCATGGGTATGTGCAGGATCATCATGGAAAAAACAGGCCCTTAAGTGGCAAAAAAAATAAAAAAATTAGAGTTAGGCAACTTGATGTAAAAATTTGAATAAGTTATCTATATTATTTCAAAAATATGTAACAATAGAATTTGTATAAAATTAAATGTAGTTTCTAAACTACTAGGTTTATTTAAAAAAAAAAACTATTTGGTGAAAATTTGAAATTTCAATGCGTAGTACTTAAATTTCAAGGAAAAATAAGAAGTAGGTGTTTGCCCTAACCACAATAAAATGATATTATTTTTTTATAATATTTTAGATATAAGTAGATGAATCATGTCCAGATGTGATGCATATTTTTTTGTAATTTTTTTCCTAGTAAATAATTAATTATGATTTTTTTATTACAACTTTTGAAAAATATAAAAACTCGTATGTCTGACCACCTTAACTTGGTCAAAACATCATGAAATTTAATTTTATTTTATTTTAATCCTATAGTATGAAAAACATAGAATGTGATGCATGTTTCGGATTGAAAAAATGTGATACCATTTGAAAGCTATAGATGTTTTTCAATCATTATCAATCAGGGCTTTAGTCATAATTCAAATAGAAAATGAATAATAATTATTTATTAAATTAAAAGTAAAGCATAATTTATATTGGGGGAAAGCTAAGAATCTCCTTTAAAAACCATTTTCATTTCATCAATTTTGGGTTAAAAAAAAGTTGTTAGCCACATACCCTACAAATACCCATCATATTGCCACTTTTTGGCCCATCATGATCCTACACATACCCTCACCACAAATAGAGAAATTGTAAAAGGACTACTAGAATAATATTGGACAACCACCAAAGTAATTTTATCTCCAATATGTTAATGCTTTTATACAACCCTAAATCCTACACACAGATAACTACAATTGCTCCCATGGTAATGGATGAAACGCCAAAGATACACACAAACAACCAAAACCATAGACCAACAAAGTACAAATAACCAACCCTAACCATATTTTTTGATAGAAGAAAGAAGATCTAAGTGCAATTTCTCCATCCATGGAGAACAATAATCTCTTTCAAATCTCCAAAATGGGTATACACACAGACAACCAAAACAATAGACCAACAACGAAAAAATAACTAACCCTAACCATATTTTTTGATGAAAGAATATTTTTGGGGAATTTCTCTATCCATAGAGAACAGTAATCTATTTCAAAGCTCCAAAATGGGTATAATTCCAAAGATACAAACATATAGTAAGAAGACATCAACAATAAATAACCCATATATGTAAACTACCCATGTAAAAGGACTTTTAGATTTCAAAGCACAACCGTTTTCAACCTAGCATAAAATAGTTTGCGAACAACCTGCTATCAAACTAGCAACAAAGCTGAAGGAAATGGTTTTTTACAATAGTTTTCTAATAAACCACTAATAAAGCTATAGGCAATGATTTTTACAATGGCCTACTATGAAACCAATACTACAATAGTTTTTTCGACAATGCAACTTAATCAAAATTGCTCCTATCGTGATGGTTGCAACAAGAAAGATACACACAAATAACCAAAACCATAAACCAATGACGAACAAATTACTAACCCTAAGATATTTTTTTATGAAAGAAAGAACATTTAACCACAATTTTCCTCCATTGATATAGAATGATAATCTCTTTCAAATCTCCACAATGGGTATAACACCAAAGATAAAAATATTTCACAAGAAGACATAGACAATAAATTAACCATCAATGCAAACTACCCATGTAAAACGACTAACAAATTCTGGAGAACACTAGTTTTCAATATGGCATAAGACAATTTCTGAACAGTCTTGTATCAAACCAACGACAGAGTAGAAGGAAATGATTTTTATTACATTCATCTGCTATGAAACCAACACCACAATTGGTATTTGCACAATGCAACTTAATCAAAGTATACTTTCCCAAACTGCTACATTCGATATCACATTTACTTCATCCTTCCACATCTACTTCATCTTCCTCCATCTTACAACAACCATAGAATGCATTAACCACCATGTGAGAAAACACTTACCATTCACCTTCTGCCTTTCAAGGAGACCACCTCCACCGCTACCAACCCACGTATTTGTGAAGGTCCACTTTGAACACTTACCATTCACCTTCCCCATTATGATGACAACATTCTCCACCACCACCAACCCACATAATTACCAATTCCCATGTTGCCACAAAAAAAAATGGTGCCCTCCCCACTAGCCGGCAGACCCCTAGCACTGACAAATCCAATTCACGGCTAGGCTGACGAAAATCCCGATGAAAACTTTAAACAAAATAGCCTATCGGCTAATTATTCAATATATTTATAATAATATTGTTCTTTTGTAAAGGTTGGTGGGTCTAACTTGATTGGTTAAAGCATTTTGTTGCAAGCAAGAGGTCATGAGGCTTGATTCCTATAGTCTAAAAGTATATATATTTTTCTTTTACAAATTATGAAATATTTAGAGAATTTAAATAGATCATTAAAATATATAAAATTATAATGAATAGAATATATCAAAATATATTTATGTGTTCCCATTTGTTTCTATATACATGGAAATAAAATAGAAGGATACCATCATGATATTCAAGGAATATGTTATTATATTTACTAATAAACTAGAATTTTAAAATTAAAATGAAAACCTTAAAAGTTTAAAGTTTAACTAAATTAATACTAAATCAAAATTAATTATTATTTATTTATTATTTTTATTTTTAAAATTTAAATCAATATATATATATATATATAAATTAATGGTAATTTGTTACCTTGTGGGGGTAACTCCCAATAAAGTAAATAAATAAATAAATATTTTTCTTTTATCTTGGTGCATGATGCCACATATATCTTTATTTTCCATGTGTCAAATCTCATTCCTACAGTTTGCTTTATCACATGTTCCATACTAGTCTTCTTCACCATGATGCTTTTTGGAGAGTCGTTTATACTGTGCTTTCTGCAACTTGCATCATATTCATATCTTTTCATTCCACATAATCATATAACCTATCACTAGTTATCATAAGTCATTACCCACTCAAATTGTGCTTTGCCATGATTTTTTGTCTTGTTACTTATTTTGAAGAAAGGTGGCAGAAAGGAGACACGCGGATAACATACACAA
The DNA here is from genome assembly GCA_007258455.2 of Sequoia sempervirens. NCBI lineage: Eukaryota > Viridiplantae > Streptophyta > Pinopsida > Cupressales > Cupressaceae > Sequoia > Sequoia sempervirens. The sequence goes on along the minus strand of VDFB02059515.1, from coordinate 60,080 downwards.
CTAGATAGAGGTACATAAAAGTGATGTGTAAAGTAGAAATGCCACAGCCTTACAGTATGATGTGACAGTTTAACTAGGTGATTCAAACACAAGGGGAAGCATTAATTGTTTCTCAAAACTATAGCATCATAGCTTTGCCTCCCTTTGTGTGATTATTACAAAGACATGAAAATATTCATGTGTGATAGATCAAAGGCCATGAGGAATATTTATCTTAGAAAGCTCATTTATGACATTTATTTTTCAATATGAAATATAGAACTGATAGTGCCCACTAGCTTGAGCCAAAAGAAGGGTTAGAGGAGATGAATACCTTGTGTTTCTTCAGCCCAGTGAGAGATTTCACTTAAATTCTAATATCTTGGTGATATTTGTGGCTTGTTTGTTGGACCTTCATATATCAAAGGAAAAGGTTTTAAGTTTGACCAGTGATATCTTCAAACCCTCACTACTTGATGGGCTAGAGGAGGTTTTGAAAGTAGCTAGATTGGGGGTCTGTATACCATGCCCATGGGATTTGGGTCACCCTTAAAATCCTTCCACTGGATTTCTTCTGTTTATTCTTGACCCAATTGATGTTGCCTACTAGTATCACCGTTTTCAATATAGAATAGCCTATGACTTGCATCTATATCACTATGTACCAATGCAATACTCTCAGTGAGTGACCAACTTTAGCCAAATTGATGGCACTAGGATGTGCTTGTAAAGACTTCAAAGGCTCCATAGATGGTACCAATAGATATAGATAAGCCAATTTTGTTTATATCTAAAACCCATTTCCGGTTTTGGTTCATGTATTTTCTCTCAAGTGTGGAAAATAGGAATAGAATAAGGTACAAATTCATTGGTTGTAAGTATAGGGAAAATAAACCTAGTGTAGAAATTTTCATATTATATTGATTGGCTTTACAGATTTTGCAAATTTTGTAGACGTATATAGTTTATGCCAGGATGTAGCAATCTCTTTTCTTAAACTATTAGAAATATTATATTAAGATATATTTCCTTTATGCCCTTTTGATTATTTACATACTGTTTATCGCTAGTTTTGTATATGACATTAATTGTTTATGAATCACAAGGATTTTCTCTTTGTATGTAGTAAAATTCACAATATTATCAATATCAAATCTTTTTATTGTTGCACAATGTTGCCATTTGTTAAGGAACCCTAGTAAAGTGTTAATAAATTGCATTGTAAAAGTGATTGTGTGATTCCTAATAGATTTCAACGCCAATCAACCTAGGAAAAGGGACTAGGGTTCAGGGTTTAAATGTGGGTCAGGCTATGTTCAAACACTTATGCCATTACACCATTCCATTGCTTTGGAACTTATTTGCTTGAAATTCTAAGAATTGTAGCAAAACCTCTTATTTGTAAAATCACGATCCCATATTGTAGATAATATGGGCCTATTGCCAATGATCTACTAGCTATTGTTCTTGTTTAATTCTAATGAGTGTCTTTAATCTGTGTGTGAACGAAATTTCTATGGGTTCACTTAATGATAGATTATGCTAATATACAATTTTGATGCTCTCAGAGAAACCAAACAAGCATTTTAGCTTGATCCTTTTATTTTCCTTCAGTATGCATGTGAATAGTACAAGTTTTACTCAAATATTATGATGCTCTAAGATCTGTTCCAAACAACCCCATGTTTATTAAGACATGATCCCATGATGTATATTAATATGGGCCATTTTCCAAAGAATTCATTGATTGATATTAACCTATTTATTGTTTCACATGTAAAGGCCATATCTCTTTCAAGATTGTGTGCATCCTCTAAATTTTTCTTATGTTCTATGTGAAACTCCTAGATCATAGTGTGCCTTAATTTAAATTTTATTGTATTGCAAAGATACACACCTATTATGTTTATAATATTTGGATTATTTCACTTATAATCGAGTGAATCTACCAAATTTTGTTCATTTTTTGTTTGCATTGGGTATTTTCAATCTACAACTAAATGGAAATTCAATGGATTCACTCTATGATAGATTCTACTTATATACAATTTTTGTGCTCTTAGAGAAACCAAAAAAGTATTCAATTTACACCTTTTATTTTCCTTCAATCTCTAAGTGAATAGAGAGTCAATGGGTTTATTCTGACTCTCATATACAATTTTGGTGAACTTAGAAGAACTATGTTTTTTAGACTCTTTAGCATGACAAAAAAGTAATGAGGTCCTTCTATCGAATGTAAGTGTGAGTCATAATCATTTAAAATTTCATCCTCACAGAAGATTGTTTGGATAGGTCCAATGTGTAGAACTTGCTAGTTTTAGAGGAATGATCTAAAGGGATGTTGTGCCTCCTGAGATGTCATTTAGGACCATAGATTGCAGGTGTATCTATAAGTATTTCTAAAGAGTATTTTGTTCTAGGATTTTGTGAATTGAACCGATTTGTTCTTAACTGAGTCAAAGTATGTTGTTTTAAGTCCAAACACGGGAAGTAAGGTGATACCACAATACTGGTTTACAAGTTTTGGCCAAACTAGACATTGAACCGATGTTTTTTAACTAAATCTTCAGTTTTGGGCACCTATAGCGGCTAAACCATGAGGAATTTGAAGATGATGCAATCTAGTAATTTGTGAAAAATTTTCTACATATTCTAAATATATTTTTTTCAAAATTTTAGAATAATATTGTGCCTCTTTTTCCATCTCCTTCGAAAACTAGTTTTTATCAGTAAACGCCATTGTTAAGGAGTGATGCTCACCATATACAACATAATTTTTTTTCTATGAAGGCTAAAATTGTTTTTTTTTTTAATTTAATTTTATAAATATGATATCTAACCAATTCATTTGGTTTCATAACATTTTATTGAATAATTTTTCCTTAATCAAGTTTTGAAGTCAAACTAATTACAATTTAGACATAGGTAGACCGTATACAACATAACCTTTTTTTTTGTATGTATAGAAATTCATTTCTTTTACTAGATCAAGGAAACCAATAACTAGCCTCAACATATTTTTCATAATTTTATTTTGATAATATTCTATTTTTCCACGTGCAGAACAAAGAACTTGATTTTCGGTGAAAAATATATGTTTAATTAGACTAAAAAAAAATACATAATAAAACCAAAACATATTAAAATTATATTTGACAGATAAATCATTCTGAGACTACCATTATCTAGTTGGGTCTTTGAATTTTCCTCCATTTTTATCCTCAAACTGATCTTCGAAATGAAAAAAATTACAAAAATTTAGTAGTAGAGGGGGAGAAAGGGTAAAATGGGGGGTTTTATTGAACTACTATTCGCTCAAACCCCCTAAACCTATTCACTCGAATGGGGGTTTGAGCGAACATGGGTTTGATCAAACCACTTGAAAATAATGCTAAAAAATGTTGGCTAGGTTGGTTCAAGCAGACTCTTGGTCGACATCCACTCAAACCCTTGGTCGAATGCATATAAATACAAGATTTTTTTTCATTATTCCATATTTATAGGTTTAATTCACATATATGGCACAAAATTAGAGACTTCTTTCAAGGCTTGGAAATTAGAAAAGGTTGAAGATTTAGATAAAGAAGATCTTGATATTATGGATGCTAATTTTGTAAGAAGAATGAAGAAGGGAACTAGCAAGTATAAAGATAAACTACCTTTCAAATGTCTTAGCTATGGAAATATTGTTCACTATACTTTAAGATGTCCAAACAAAGCTCTAAATAATAAAAAGAAGGGGAAAAAAGGAAAGATGATAAAAAAAAGTTAGTATGCTAGAGAAGATGTTGGTATTTATGATGATAAATGCTTGTTCTTAGCTTTAACAAATGAATCTACTTTTGTTAACTCTAAAATTTGTGTGAAGGAAAGTGTTCTAGAGAAGAAGGATAAGGTTGAAGGTACTCTAGTTTCTGCCTTTCATGTTAAACAAGAAAAAAGTTATTGGGCTATTGACAGTGGTTTCTCAAATCACATGACCGGAGACAAAAGTAAGTTTGTTAATCTTGAAAAGTATAATGGAGGGTTAGTTAAATTTGGGGATGATTTAGAAGCTAATATTTTTGGAATAGGTTGAATCAGTTTTGATGGAAAGCATAATACTAAAGATGTTTACTATGTTAAAGGTTTAAGGAATAATATTTTGAGTGTTGGATAAATGTGTAACAAGGGATATATAATCTTGTGTTTGAAGATGAAATATGTGAGATCAATTTTTTTTCAAAATTGTGATTGCTACTAGAAAGAAAATGGAAGGAAACATCTATCAGCTTAAAGGTGTTGATGGTCATTACTTTATGTCTCAGATCAATGATAGTTAGTTATGGCACCAGAGGATGTGTGACATGATCTTTGATCATTTAGTTAGAATTAGTTTAGTTCATGCAGTAAGAGATCTACCAAGAATCACAAAGCCTATCAACGCCATTTGCAAAAATTGTCAATTTGGAAAGAAAACAAGGATTAGCTTCGAGGGAAAGGAACAATCTATTACCAGACTACTAGAATTAGTGCATATAGATCTTTGTGGTAATACAAGGGTGAGAATTATTCAAGGTGAAAAGTATTTCATGCTTTTGATTGATGATTACTCTAGAATGACATGGGTTACTTTTCTCAGAGAGAAATCTGATACACTAGATAGATTTAAAGCATTTAAGGCTATGGTTTAAAATTAAATGGATTTGAAAATCAAATGTTTGAGATTCCATGGAGGTGGAGAATTCACCTCCAATGAGTTTAACATGTTTTATGAATTTCATGGAATAAAGAGACATTCGTCTGCCCCTAAAACTCCTTAATGGAATGGAGTTGTTGAAAGGAAAAACTAGATTGTTCAAGAAGCTTCTAGGACTATAATGAAAGAAGAAAACCTACTAGAAATCTATTGGAGAGAAGAAATTCATACTTCTCCTTACATATTTAATAGAGTTCAAGCAAAAACTAATAGCACAAAGACTCCCTATGAGTTATGGTATGGAAGGATTCCTATTGTCAAATACTTTATAGTGTTTGGAAGCAAATGTTATATCAAAAGAGATTAAGAAAATTTGTGAAAGTTCAATGAAAGGTCCGATGAAGGTATCTTCCTTGGATATTATACTAAAATCAAAGCTTATAGATGTTACAAGAGGCTTAGAAAGATTGTTGAAAGTACACATGTGAAGGTTGATGAAGATTTGTAGAATTGAATTGATATAGATGGATATGTGTTAGATGAACCTACTTGTGGAGAAGAACAAGAAGAAGAAGTGCATAATGAAGAGGAAGAAGCTCCAAAAAAGACCCCTAAGACCCCTAAGTATGTGCAAAGAAATTACTCTAAAGAAAAAATCATTGGAGACAAGAGGAAATGAGTATTGACAAGAAGAAGACCTATTGAAGCTGAGGTAAATAAGTGTTTACTTTTTAAATTTTAACCTAGAAAAATGAGTGATGCATTTAAACATGAACATTGGATGAAATAAATGGAAGAAGAACTTATGTGGATCGAGAAGATTCAAACTTGGGAATTGGTTCCTAGTTCGACAAACAAGAACATAATTGGAACTAAGTCGGTATTCAAAACAAAATGAATGAAAATGGAGTAGTAAGAAACAAGGCAAGACTTGTATGTAAGGGTTACTCACAAGTGGAAGGAATATATACTTTGAGGAAAAATTTGCTCTGATGGCTAGGATGGAAGCAATCAGGATATTTTTTTCATTTGAACACATAAATATTTTAAAGTTTATCAGATGGATGTGAATTCTTCTTTCCTAAATGGTGAGCTAGAAGAAGTCTATATGGAACAACTAGAAAGATTCTAGTTATCAGATCAATTAGATATGGTTTCTATATTGAAGAAGGAATTATATGGATTGAAGCAAGCTCCCAGAGCTTGGTATGCAAGATTAGATAGATATTTGATACAACAAGGATTGAGAAAAGGCACCATAGATAGTAATATTTACTTCAAAATTGAGCAAGATAGAATCTTGATAGTGGTTGTGTATGTGGATGACATTATCTTTAGAGGTAATGAAGCTATGTGTAAGAAATTTTCAGAAGAGATGCAAAAAGAGTTTGAAAATTCAATGTTTGGGGACATGAATTTCTTCATTAGGCTACAAATTAGTGAAATAGATAAATGAATTTTCATTTCATAGTAAAAGTATGTCGAAGAGATGTTGAAGAAGTTTGGAATGGAAGACTCCAAGTTGGCATGTACTCTCATGGTGACTAGTTGCAAATTAAGTAAGGTTAATGAATCACCAAAAGTTGATCAGAGCAAGTATAGATCTATGATTGGTGGATTTCTATATCTAACTACTACTAGACTAGATATCATGCATATAGTCTATCTTGTGGCTATATTTCAAGAAGATCCTAAAGAGAAACATGTTGTAGTATTAAAGAGGATATTTAGATATTTAGATATTTAAAAGGAACTCTAGACTATGGCTTATGGTATCCTAAGAATATTGATTTCACATTAAGTGCATACATATATGCAGATTGGGCTGGTTGTGTTGATGACATGAAAAATACAAGTGGTGGTGCATTCTTTCTAGGAGATAGATTGGTAGCATGGATAAGTAAGAAATAATATTCAATTTCTTTATCCATTGCATAAGTTGAATATATTGCAACAACATCTTGTTGCACACAAGTGTTGTGGATGAGATAAAAATTGAAGGATATACAAGTAGTGTATGATGAGCCTATTTCTATATTTTGTGATAATACAAGTGCAATTAATATTTCAAAGAATCTAGTGATTCACTCAAGGAAAAAGCATATATCAATCAAGTATCACTTTCTAAGAGAGAAGGTTATGGAGCTCGCATATGTACCTATAAAGGATCATATTGCTGACATATTCACTAAGGTTTTTCTAAAATATACTTTTGAGTATCTCTAGGAGAAGTTTGGGGTTATTGCCCCTTATTTTTTGAACTAAATGCATATGAAGATGCATCAGTCTAGTGGATCAATGGATTCATTCTTTGTCATCACTGATGATTGGTGGCTACCTCTTAGGGGGAGTAGGTAGAGTCATTGTTGTAGTAAGGAATATGTGTTATCATCAGTTTTTGATTTGGTTGGGTGTACTCCTAAGGGGCAATATTCATAGCAAGAAAAACATGTTACTAAATAGTAGTGATACTTTTTTCTAAAAGAAAAGCAATAGCAAGTATCTTGGTTTAGTGAAAAAGGGGGAGAACAGGGTAAACCATTTTATCCTTTGCCATTGATGTCAAAGGGGGAGAATGAAACATGTGAAAAAGGAGAAAATTTAGTGGATCATGTAAGGGGAAGAGTGACTAAAGAGAAAAGGAAATAATTTTTTTTGAGCTGGTGTAGTCTTTGATAGTTTTTCACATCATGTGTTGTCATCAATGAAAAAGGGGGAGATTTTTGCAAGTATTAAGGTGTTTTCATTTATGTAAACAATTTGGTGTTATGATTGATGTAAACTACATGTTGAGGAGGGTTTTTGCATGTTGAGGATGTTGAAGATATTGAGAAAATTGTGAAAAAAGAGGTTGATGCAGTATGTGCATGTATAGTTGAGATATTGAGGAATTTTTGTGAATGTTGTTAGAAATGTGTGCCTCAATCATCACAGGCTATAACCTCTATTGGGGGAAAGTTGGTGTGAAATCCATCATGTCTAGCCGACTAGCAGTAGTAACCTTGTTGAAATTGTATAGGTCGATGTGACCTTGCAAGAGTCTTGCCGAACGCTTTTACTTTGGTGCCTATCGCTGTGACAGTTTATTCGTTATAACCTCTCACCACTCTTGGAGATCTCTGGCTGACATGCCATTCAATTAGATATTGAGGAGAGTCTTGGATATTTTCTATGAGCTCTCAGCGATGTGTTAATGTCTCACCGACAGTGTTTTTTTTTAAGTCATCGGGGAAACTCTCGCCGGAAGGAATACTATCGATAAGATGTCTTACCGATGAGGGAATGTCACACTGACAATATTCTCTCGACGTAACTCAAAGTGCTTTGGGAAGATGTACCAGTGACCGATGAAGGTCTTTCCAATGGGGACACACTTGGAGGCATCGGGGTAACACTAAGGGTTCACTAAGAACTCTTAGCGATGGACAGAGGTCTTGCCGAAAGTAGTATGGCTACAGAGTAACATAGGAGATCTCGGTGAAACCTCTTGGTGATAATTGAATGTCTTAGCAATAGATGAATGCTGATGGAAATGCTAACAGCTCAGTATGACTTAGTACCTTGGTATAAGGTCTTGGCGAAAGCGATGAGTCTCGCCGACTGGTGGATGCACTAGGATTAACATGAAGTATTCACTGTGATGTCTTGGCGATAGCAGTATGTCTTGCCAACTGTTGGATGCTTTGATGTAACTTAAGAAGTCTTAGTGTAACCTCTTGGCGAGCAGTAAGTCTTGGCGATAGCAAAACTGAAGTCTATGCAACGGTTGTAAGCTTGGTGGAACCTCTTGCCGATGGAAAACTCTTGGCGATATCAGATGCTAAGCTATGTGTGGCATCAGGGAGACAGAGTTAGTGTCTCACTGACATTCCAACACAGATTACATCCTTTTGACTGAGTGAAGAATTCCTATGTGGCATCGTGTGGACCAATCAAAGAAGCCAAATGGAAACCGTTGGAAGATAGTCTATTGAGGCAGTTCTGTGAGGAAGCTCGACAGATAGGGAATGACATGAATATAGTTTGAAGTTGTTGATGCTTGATGGTTCGGTTGGTCGAACGAAGAACAATTGTGTGAACAGTTTGAATTGTATCAATGTGATTTCTATTATGTAAATATTGTAACTTGAAGTTTCCTATACAAGATTGATCATTTTGAAAGTTGTAATCTGGCATCAGAAAGATAAGTCAGAACTCTGTATGTAATTATTTGTTACTATAATACAAAGTGACTTCTCTTGGTGTGGTTGGTTTTTCTCTCGTAAGGGTTTTCCCACATATATCTGGTGTCCATATGTGTTTGTCTAAATACTTTGTTTCTGTTATCTCTGTCATGTGCATCTTAATTAGACTGTAATTGTAATTTTAAAAGGTATCTCTACATTCTTCCCTGAGGTATTAACGTTAGGAGAGTTGTTTCCGCATCTAATTTTCCTTACAAGTGGTATCAGAGCCTATCCATTTGTGTTATCCTTGTGGTTATGTTGGGTTTTTTGAGTCAATTTCTATTCAGTGGGAGTCTTGTAGAAGTTTGTCAATTTCTAATTACAGATTGAGATGGAAAGCACGTCAGGAAATATTGAAATAGAGAAGTTCAATGGCAGTAATTTTGAGTTGTGGAAACTCAAAATGGAGGATCTCTTAGTGGATCGTGATCATGTGGCTTGCTGTGTCTGGAACTAAACCTATAGGAATGAAGTAAGAAGATTGGGACCTTGCAGATAGAAAGTCTAAGGGGCTGATAAGGCTCTATTTGGTAGACTTCATTCTTCTCAATGTGCATGAAGAGAATACTGCATCTTCCTTGTGGAAGAGATTGGCATCTATTTATCAGGGGAAGTCCTTGGTGAATAAGTTGTTCTTGAGGAAGAAGTTGTACTCTTTGAGAATGCAGGAAGGAGGGTTTGTTGCTAATCATTTGAATGCATTTAACATGTTGATTGCACAGTTAACTTTTGTTGGTGTAAAGACTGATGAAGAGGATCGTTGTATGTTGATATTGTGTTCTTTGCCAGATTCATGGGATCACTTGGTGATGGCTATTGGGAGTACAACATCCAATTTCAAGATGGAGGATGTTGTTGCTTCTTTGTTATCAGAAGAAATGAGAAGGAAATCTTCTGAGATGGCGAAGGAGGCCCTTGCTATTAGAGGAAGGTCAAAAGAGAAAGGCAAGAAGAAGGACAAGAAGTCCAAATCAAAATCAAAGGGGAGATCAAAGTCTTCTGGTAAGAAGTTCAAGTTGAAGTACTAGAACTGTGGGCAACTTGGTCATGTCTGAAAGGATTGTAAAGAGGAGAAGAAGAAGAAGAAGTATTCTTCTGACAATGATTCTTCTCACAGTGATGGAGATGCCTTCATTGTATCATTGGCTACACAGGCATCAGATGATGTATGGCTAATTGATTATGGAGCATCTTTCCACATGACATCTCATAGAGACTAGTTCATGAAGTATGAAGAATACGATGGTGGAAAGGTTTAATTGGCAAGTGATTCAAATTTAGGTATTGTTGGTCATGGAAGAGTCAGAATCCAATTCCCCGATGGCAGAGTGAAGGGAATCAATAATGTAATGCATATACCAGGTCTGGCTCGAAACTTACTTTCTGTAAGTATGCTAAATGATATTGGAGTGCAAGTCACATTCTTTAGAAATGGCTACAAGATAACTAGAGGCTCAATAGTTCTAGAAAGGGGTGCTCGAATTGGTACCTTGTAGAAGTTGGATGCACATGCTATTCAATGTAACAATGTCTTTGTAAAGTCACAGAAAGCTACTCATGGAGGAAAAGAGGGAAATGTTCCTAATTGTGTAAACTCTATGGAAGTTAAACTTCCAGTAGAAAAGACTATGCTTTGGCATCATAGGCTAGGCCACATAGAAGAAAAAGGTTTAAAAAACTTGAAGAATAAAAACCTGGTTGAGGGGCTTGAAGATTGTAACCTTGAATTTGAATTTTGTGAACACTGTATATATGGAAAGCAACACCGTGTTTCTTTTTATTCCATTCCTCATAAATCTTCTAGTTTGCTAGATTATATTCATTCTGATGTATTTGGTTTGGTGAATGTTCCTTCTTTTCTAAGTCAAGATACTATGTATCATTCATTGATAATTATTCAAGAAGAACATTTGTTTATTTTCTGAAAAGTAAATCAAAAGTATTCAGTCGGTTTAAGGAATTTAAAAACCTTGTATAAAATCAAACTAGAAGAAAAATTAAATGCTTAAGGATTGATAATGGTGATGGATTTTGTTCTGATGATTTTGAGAGGTATTGTAAAGACATAAGACTACACCCTATACTCCACAACAAAATGGAGTTGCAGAAAGGTTCAATAGGACAATGATGGAGAGAGCAGGAAGTATGCTGAGTAGTGTTGGCTTGGAGGAGAAATTCTGGGCTGAGGCTATTGCTACTGCATGTTACTTAATAAATCATTCTCCAAATTTTGCTGAGAAAAAACCTTTGGAAGCATGGTCTGGTAAGAATCCCTCTTTAAGACATTCATTTTTTTGGTTGTGAGGCATATGCTCATGTGTCGTATGAGAAAAGATCTAAATTGGAGAACAAGGTTGTCAAGTGTATTTTTATTGGCTATAGTGCTGGCATAAAATGATATAAGCTTTGGAATCCTGATACAGAGAAGGTTGTATACAGTAGAAGTGTAATATTTCATGAGCTGAAGCCTTCTATCTTGGATCTACAGTCAGAGACAAAGTCAAAAAATAATAAGAATGTAGTTGGAATTCCTCCTACACCAGATAAAGAGGAATTGAAAATTCAAAATGTACCTGAAACTAAGGAGAGCTCAAGCAGTTCTAAAAGTTATGAAGAAGAAGAACCTCAGCCTCAACAAGTGAGGAGGTCAACCCGTGAAAGAAAACAACCTGATAGGTATGGGTTCTCTTTAATAGATTCTACTTGTGCCTATGCTTTGATTTCTAGCACTGATGAGCCTAGGATTGTAAAAGAGGCATTTAAAATGTCTGATTCAGACTCTTGGTTAGAAGCCATGAATGAAGAAATGGCATCATTAGAAAAGAATGAAACTTGGAGTTTGGTGCCCTTTCCTAAAGGTAGAAAATTTGTTGGCTGAAAATGGGTATTTAAAAAGAAGATTGGTCCGGATGGCAGTGTGGAAAAGTACAAGGCGAGAATGGTTGCAAAGGGTTATTCCTAGGTAGAGGGAATTGATTATGGGGAAATTTTTTCTCCTATAGAAAAGCTGATGTCTATCAAATTTCTTTTGTCACTTGCAGCAGTGTATGACTTAGAGGTCGAACAAATGGATGTGAAGACAAATTTCTTCATGATGATCTTGACGAAGAAATCTATATGTCCCAACCTAAGCACTTTGTTGAAAAAGGTAAAGAGAAACTGGTTTGCAAGTTAAAAAAGTCTATATATGGGTTAAAGCAGTCACCTAGAATGTGGTACCCAAAATTTGATATGTTTATATTGTCTTTGGGATTTGTGAGATCAAAATCTGATCATTGTGTCTAGTATAAAGCTGAAAGTGATCAAGTTCTTATTATTGCTCTCTATGTTGATGATATGTTGTTCATAGGAAATAGTAAGCTAATGATTTCTGATCTTAAGTCTCAGTTGTCGACTAAGTTTGAAATGAAAGATCTTGATGCAGCAAGGTATATTTTCGGGATGGAGATAACCAAAGATAGGAATAGTAGAAAAATTTGGCTCAGTTAGAGTAAGTATATCAAGACTGTTCTAGAGAGATTTTGCATGAATGATTGCAAGCAGCTAGTTGTTCCAGTTTTGCATGTAACGAAGCTATCTGTTGAAGACTATCCAAAATCTCCTACTGAGATGGAGGACATGACCAGTGTACCCTATGCTAGTGTGGTTGGAATTCTTATGTATGCAATGGTCTGTACAAGGCCAGACATTTCCCAAGCAGTGGGAGTTCTTAGTCAGTTTATGGCTAATCTTGGAAGGACACATTGGGATGTTGTAAAGAGAGTTTTCAGATATTTGAGGGGTAATTTAGATTTTTCTTTGTGTTACCATGGGAACTTGGTTGAATCACAGAGGACTCTCAGTATTCAAGACTATGTGGATTTTGATTGGGTAGGGAACATTGACAGCAGGAGGTCCACCAGTGAATATACTTTCATGTTGAATGGTGGTGCAATGAGTTGGATGAGTAAGCGGCAGGCTGTAGTCGCTTTGTCCACTACAGAGGCTAAATACATGGCAGCTACACATGCTTGTAAAGAAGAAGTTTGGTTAAAACATTTGTGTTCTAACATTGGTTTTGATGTAGGGAAAATAACTATTTTTTGTGACAGTCAGAGTGCAATTTGTCTGGCAAAGAATCCTACTTTCCATGCTAGGACGAAACATATAGATGTACAGTACCACTTTGTACGAGATATGGTAGAGGATGGAAAGGTCAGTTTGGAAAAGGTTGATACTCTGGAGAATGTTGCAGATGCATTGACGAAGCTAGTGAGCATTGACAAGTTCAGCTGGTGTGCCAGTTCAATGGGCCTTAGTGCCCATGATTTTTAGTAAGTTTTGTTTTTCTCTGGAGGTGCCTGTGTGATCTTCATCAAGTGGGAGATTGTTAGAAATGTGTGCCTCAATCATCATAGGCTATAACCTCTATTGGAGCAAAGTCGGTGTGACATCCATCATGTCTGGCCGACTAGAAGTAGTAACCTTGTTGAAATTGTATAGGTCACTATGACGTTGCAGGAGTCTTGTCGAACACTTTTACTTTGGTGCCTATCACTGTGATAGTTTATTCTTTATAACCTCTCACTGCTCGTGGAGATCTTTGGCCGACAGGCCATTCAATCGGATATCAGGGAGAGCCTTGGATATTCGCTATGAGCTCTCAGCAATTTGTTAATGTCTCGTCGACAACATTTGTTTTGAAGTCATCGGGGAAACTCTTACCGAAAGGAATACTATCGGTAAGAATTCTTACCGATGAGGGAATGTCACATCGAGAGTATTCTCTCGAGGTAACTCAAAGGGCTTCGGAAAGATGTCCTAGCTACCGATGAAGGTCTTGCCGATGGGGACACACTAAGGGTTTGCTAAGAACTCTTAGCGATGGATAGAGGTCTTACCGATAGTAGTATGGCTATGGAGTAAGATAGGAGATCTCAGTGAAACCTCTTGGCGACAGTTGAATGTCTTAGCAATATATGGATGTTGATGGAAATGCTAACAGCTCAGTATGACTTAGGACCTTGGTATAAGGTCTTGGCGAAAGCGATGAGTCTGGCTGACTGGTGGATGCACTAGGATTAACATAAAGTATTCGCTGTGATGTCTTGGCGATAATAGTATGTCTTGCCGACTATTGGATGCTTCAATGTAACTTAAGAAGTCTTGGTGTAACCTCTTGGTGAGTGGTAAGTCTTGTCGATAGCAAAACTAAAGTCGATGCAATGGTTGTAAGCTCATTGGAACCTCTTGTTGATGGAAAACTCTTGGCGATATTGGATGCTAAGCTATGTGTGGCATCGAGGAGACACGGTCAGTGTCTCACCGACATGCCAACATAGATTGAAGACTTTTGACCGAGTGAATACTTCCTATGTGGCATCGCGTGGACCAATTAGAGAAGCCGAATGGAAACCATTGGAAGATAGTTCATTGAGGCAGTTCTGTGAGGAAGCTCGATAGGCAGGGAACAACATGAATATAGTTTGAAGTTGCAGATGCTTGATGGTTTGGTTGGTTCGAAGAACAATTGTGTGAACAGTTTGAATTGTATCAAAGTGATTTCTATTCTTTAAAGATTGTAACTTGAAGGTTCCTGTACAAGATTGATCATTGTGAAAGTTGTTGTAATCTGGCATCAGAAAGATAAATCAAAACTCTGTATGTAATTATTTGTTACTGTAATACAAAGTGACTTCTATTGGTGTGGTAGGTTTTTCTCCCATAAGGGTTTTCCCATGTATATCTGGTGTCCATATGTGTTTGTCTAAATACTCTATTTCTATTATCTCTTTCATGTGCATCTTAATTGGACTGTAATTGTAATTTTAAAAGGTATCTTTGCATTCTTCCCTGAGGTTTTGACGTTAGGAGAGTTGTTTCCACATCTAATTTTCCTTACAAATGCATGGATCTATCTTTATGTTGTAGTATCTAAAGATGTGTTGGATTGATGTAAAGTGATTAAATGATGTCTTTGGTACTTGGTTTCCAAGCGCTTTTGAGAAAATTTGATAAATAGATAAATCGACGTTGGGCAAGTGTTCAAAATGTGCTCCACATTTCTTTTGTGTTGATGCTATGTGTGTGTGATTTTGATATGATATTTAGGGTTCTCAGTAGTTACTACATTCAGAATTTAGGTTTTTGTATCATTGTGCAGTGTAGAATATTTTCACTAGTTTGTGAATTTTTTTTCTAGTTTTATTTTCTATGGTCTAGGAGAAATTTATTTTCTCAAAATTTCTCCATAGTTTGGTTTCTATATGTGTGGATTTGGGGAATTTCTTATGATGTGTGTATATTTCAAGATTCAAGGTTTCACTTGATTTAGTGTAGTACAATGTGAGTTTCATTCATCAATGTATGTATGAGGTTAAATGGATGTTTTGGGTTGAATTATTTCTGTGATGCAAGTTTGGATGAAGTATTTGTTCGATCTCAGGTGGTTCATGGATTATTCTAGATCATGTTCAAGTCAATTTTGTTTCTTGAAGGTTCTAGATTGATTTAGGGAAGTGTGTACTTAATGTTTCATTTTGTTTGCATGAGTAATGGCCGACTTGGTGTTAACACTATATACAAAACTTGTGGAAGCATGATAAGGTGTGTTATAGAATATTTGGGTCCTAACTAAGGATTTTTATATGTTTCCTTAATTTCTATCCACCAAGGGAGTGTTAAGGTACTGATGAATTTGAAATTGTAATTGTAAGGTGTGTATAGACAACCTTGGAAAGGTTTCAAGGTTGAATATGGTATAAGTAAGAGTCAAGTTGATGAAGGTGGATAAGATACATGTGAGATTGATGTGGATGATGTGAGCGATATGAATTTGAGTAGAGTAATTTGAAATTCAAGTGTAGGATTTCCTAAGGTAGTGAGCTAAAGGTGTCCTCAATATTTCATACAAGACTGCAAGTGTGTTGGAGCAATTGTGGTGGATCTTCTATTTTATTCAGAAAGTGTTCTTTGTATAACATTTCTCTTCTATCTTTTTTTCATTTATAAGCAGTGAGCTTTGGCTATGATCCCTTTTAGACAGTGTGTCCTATTCTAGTAGTGAGCCATTTGTACCATTTTTGCAATTACTTATATTATGAGCTAATCCTCACTGTGGTTTTTCTTTCAATGGGTTTTGCATGTAAATTTGGTGTTCTCTTATATATGGTGTTGTTATTTCATTTCTCTGTTATCTTCTTTCCATGTTTAAGCATTATAACAGAATAAGGGTTTAATGAATACATGTGAATCTAATTAATGTTGAGGGTTTTGATGTTAAATGATTAGATACAACTAATTCACCCCCCCTCTCAGTTGTCTTGTTCATTCATTAATAAGATCTTGTTAACAATGTAATGTATTTTCTACCCAAGGTTAATAATGTACTACTACAAAAATATGTAGTAATTGATTATTTGATAAACATGAAGGAAATAGTACATAAGAAAATGCATAAGTTACTTCCTAAAGAAAAATATTCTAGTAATTAACATATTTGTCTATTTCATTTTGCAATGAAATTTTAACAAGGATTGTAACAAAGCTTTCAAACTTGAGATCTATGCAACTTTATCAACTATTAAGATTAATTCCCATGGAACCTTAATGATTGGTTGACAATTATGATTTAATAAAGTGCTATGTAAATTTAATATAGGTAATATTGTTAGACAAATAAATATATTATTTATGGCATAAATTGACTAAAGCTTTGAGGAATAACATGGGTCAACATTGACTACAACATATATTACTAATTACACCTACCTGATAAGATAGGATTATCCTCGTATTGATAACTATGTATGTTGTCAATGATAACTATACTTCTAAATTATAAAGGAATGTGTTTATATATATATAGTTGGAATGAATGTACTTGCAGTTATTTTCCAAATCATTTCCTAATTAGAATTAAACTAAATTAAGATGTATCTAATAATAAAGTGCATCACATGAAATGAATAGTAATTCATATTTTAGATATACTCTTTAAATTTTTGAATAGTTACATTACTCTCTTTAAAAAAAAAAAAATTGTCTAAAACCATTAACTTCTTACATGTAGCCTACGCCTTATTAACTCACTATAATGTTTGGATTAAGATTTGACCGCATTTTTTCTCCCTATGCAAATCGTGTAGCCAAATATTGTTCATAATTAAATGAATAGAATAATGCACCAACCAAATATTTATGTTTTCATTAGTAACTTCTCTAAAGAAATACTTAGGAACCTTATTGTCCAACATTTAAATCCTTAGGCCTAGACCATCCCATTTTGTCATGCCATTATCACAGGTTGTGTGTATTGCTGCAAGCATCCCAAGTTGGTGGATATAGAAAAGAAAAGGGGCTATTATTTGTGGTTGGTATGGGTGATTGGGTTTGTATATTTGTGGTTGTTAACTTGAATAAATAATTTTGGAAGCCCCATAAACTACTAATGTTATTATTTTTTAATTGTACTCGTGTTGGAATACTAGTGTAGATATCTTTTGTTAACATATTTTTCTATTTTTTTTGTACTGAATCATATTCAAACACAATGAAAGAACCATTCACTTAACCATTCAACTTAATAAAAGTAAACTAGGCTATCCAATTCACTTCTTTGAAATCTCTTTGTATGAAAGACTTGTAGAGCGCAAAACATTACCTCTTCAAGCACTTCATATTTGAGATAATCTAGGATGCTTTTTTTATTACTACTAATTGTGATGTTGTTCATCCATTTTACTGATGCACAAGAATGGGTAGGTGGCATCTCAATGGTCAGGGGGGGTTTAAGGTAATATTATCTTCAAAGCATAAAAGGAACCCCTTATTGGAGTGCACCAACATTTCTCTAGGTAATGTTGGTTTCTCGTAGTTTGCTAAAGTTGAGGTGATTTATTTATCTAGTGAAAGTATGCATTATAATTAACATACCATTAGAAATCAAGTTAATGGTTGGCTAGATAGATCTCGTTCTAGAGAGTATACAAATTATAAGTATCCATGGTAGGAAGGGAAAGGATAATTTCATAACTGCAGATGGAACAGTTCACATTTAAAAGATTGGAAAGGCAATACTGGGGCTCTACATGGGTTCTCAAGAATGTTGAACTAAGGGTAAATGGTGGTAATAGCAACCTCTTTCTGATAATTTCAGAGTTTAAAATACCACAATGTGAAGAAACGAATAAGTATCTACCATAACATCATATATGAGAACAACCATGGGTAAGAAAAATACAACATTTTTTTTCATTTAATAGATAACAACAAAAAAATTGTAAAGAGAAATAAAGCACAACATGAGGTGATTCAACCTTGTAGAACTTCCTATTTTTATTTCTATTTTCTAAAGCTGCAATCATGGCAAGAGACTTACCTCAATATTTCTACACAAAATGAAAAACACAAGTCAAATTAGAAAGTATGGCATCAGATTCCACAAACTTTGCCAACATTGATTCTTCCTATGCCAAAATGGGAGCTCTTGAATAGTATATGTACACCCGTCAAAGCATAAAGTATGGGGATATTTTCCCATGTTAGAGTTACAACTGCAATGATAGATATATATGCAAGATGTTGACGCATAGACATGACACGTGAACTATTGGGATAGAATTCCTCAAAGAAATGTGATCCCCCCAGCTGCAATCATTGGAGGATTTGTACCAGCATGGATTTGTTAAAAGGGATTTTCTTTTCTTTTTCTTTTTTTTCTCCATGTTGTTGGAATATTTAATCTTGAGCAACAACGAGAAAGTGCATTTAATGCAGTTTCAGATGGGATCCATTTTGGATCATTCCCCCCACTTGTCGTGTCTAGCATGAGCTAGCTAGTTAATGTTGCTAGGAGTGAATTTAATTTAGGTAGGTGAATTTGAATTGGGAACCAATTTATGGAAAGGCAACAAAAAGACAAAAGAAGAATAAAATGTTTATTCTGTAGAGGGAGACAATCGGTTTTTGTAGAAAAAACAAGGAGGAATGTTTTAGTAGAACATAAAGGGAATGTTTAAGAGAACCTACAATAGTAGAAGACATTGACAGAGTTGTGCTTTAGTGCTCCAAAATATCTCCATCACGCAACATTACATAGTAAGCTCTAGTGCACCAGAATATGCACAATTTTTATATGAAGAATGTACAAAGATTTTGCTCTGAGTTTTGTCAGTACTCTTTTTGAATGTAATCTTTTGTGAATGAATGAAATTGAATATATTATTTTTCCTCCTCGTCTTGTTTTCTCCATTTTTTTTTGTGTTTTCTTTCTTTTCCCATTGCATTTAGTTTATTTTTCCTAATAGAATGGTATCAAAGCCCTAAGTTTTTTGGGCATCTAGTTTTTTTTTAAATCCCTAGCTTTTTCCTAGGCATGTTGTGACAAAACTTTAGTTTTTAGGTATTTTGGAAAGCCCTATTTTCTAGGCAATGAAGAAAAGCCTTAGATTTTATCTGGGTATTTGTGTTTTTCCCCCATTTAGCAAAATGGCTAGAGGAGACAATAGGAGTTGGCAGCAACCACCCATATTTGATGGAAAAAAATATGATGTCTGGGCAAAGAAAATGAAAACCATTTTAGTAGCAAATGATTTGCGGGAGTTTGTTGCAAATGGGTTCATAGATGTGACTAACCTAAATACATTTGTAGCATTAAGCAATGCTCAAAAGAACAAGTTGAAGGAGACAAGGAAGAATGATGCCAAATCCCTTAGTCTGATTGAGGTAGTCTTGACAGAGGCTATCTTTCCTCGAATAGCAGCAGTTAGTTATGCAAAAGAAGCATGGGAAATACTTCAAACCACCTACAAAGGGACCGAGAAAGTCAGGTCAATTAAACTCTAACTCCAAAGGAGAGAATTTGAGACCATGTAGATGAGGGAAAATGAGTCCATTTTAGATTTTCATACAAGGGTTTCCACCTTGATTAACTAGTTGAAGATAAATGGAGAAACTATGGAAGAGAAGAAGATTGTGTAGAATATTCTTAGAATTTTACCCACAAAATTTGACCTGGTGGTTATTGCCATAGAAGAGGCAAAGGACCTCTCAACATTATCAGTTGATGAGTTAATGGGTTCACTTCAAACCCATGAGTAGCACCTAAATATTTCTACAAATACTTCCCAGGAAAAAGATTTCAAAGCACAAGCCAATGTGAGAGGCATCGGAAGAGGAAGAAATGGCAGAGGTAGAAGCAACTCTGGAAGAGGAGGCTAAAATAGTCAATAGGAGGCCAACACCTCCCAATCAGACTTCCAAAACACAAAGAAAAATAGCAGCTCGAATCAGAGATCTAATAAGAGTAATGTGTAGTGTTACTATTGTCACAAGTATGGTCACTATGCAAGTGAATTCTGGAAGAAACAACGTGACCAAGGGAGTGAAAATGAGAATGTGGAAAACAAGAACAAGGCTGAAAATGAAAAATAGTCACAATTGTTCATTGCATGCAATCTTGCAAAACAAGGCAATGCTGAAGTTTGGTATTTGGACATCGGTTGTAGCAACCACGTGAGTGGTAACAGAAATTTATTTTCCTCCATAGATAATAGTATTAAGTCTGAAATCAAAATGGGGAACAATCAGAAGGTTCCAGTCATGGGAAAAGGCATAGTGTGCCTACAAACCAAGCATGGTGAAGAAAGACAACTTCATGATGTCTTTTATGCCCCAAGAATGAAACACAATCTCTTGAGCATTGAAAAAAATGGTCCAAAATGGTTATAGAGTGCTAATGGAGAAAGGGAAATGCATTATCTATGATAAGGACAAAAGCAAGAAAGTTATGGCAGCGGTTCAAATGACAAAGAACTAGATGTTTCCCCTCAAAATGTAAATATCAGCACAGTCAACAGGCCTACTATAGTCAGCCTTCAAGACAGTCATCCAAGACCCATATGAGATTTGGAATTTGAGGTATGGGCATCTAAGTTATTCTAGTTTAAATCTTCTAGCCAAAAAAGATCTGGTTAGGGGCCTACCAAAAATTGTAGATCCTGATGGAAAGTGTGAAGCATGCATCCTAGGTAAACAATATAGGCAACCCTTTCAATCAAGGCATTCTAGGAGAGCTAGAGCACCATTAGAGTTGGTGCATTAAGATTTGTGTGGTCCCATGAAGACCCCAACCCTAGGAGGAAATGTTTATTTCATGACACTCATATATGACTATAGTAGAAAAACCTAGGTGTATCTTTTAAAGAACAAATCTTATACATTTGAGAAGTTCAAAGAGTTTAAGGCCTTGGCTAAAAAGCAAAGCAACCACTATATCAAAGTCCTCAGAAATGATAGAGGGGGAGAGTATATCTCTCAAGATTTTATGAATCTTTGCAAGTCTCAAGGTATTTAGAGACAACTCATAGCTTGATATACTCCACAACAAAATGGAGTGGCTGAAAGAAAGAATATAACCATCACAGAGATGGTAGAAAGCATGTTGAAGGAAAAGGGTTTGTCTAATGAGTATAGGGGTGATGTTGTAGCAACAACAATCTACATTTTAAATAGGTTCCCCACAAAGGTCGTTCGTGATAGGATCCCACAAGAAGTGTGGACTAAATGCAAATGGAGTGTTGAACATTTGAGAATATTTGGATGTGTGGCATATGCACTCGTTCCAAAAGAGAAAAAGAAGAAATTTGATGAAAAAGGTAAAAAATACATTTTCATAGGCTATAGTAAAGAATCCAAAGCCTACATATTGTACAATCCCATTAGCAAGAAAGTGGTGATTAGTAGGGACGTTGAATTCATTGAAAATGAGTCATGGGATGGATCAGTGGATAGCAATACAAGTATTTCAATCTCAATACCCTTTGAGGATGAAGAAGCTATAGAAGGAAGATGTGTTGGAAACTTATAGCAAGGTAACAGTTCAGAAAATAGCAGCAGTAACACCGAAAATCCCCAACAGGGAAGATGCTCTGGAAACTTTTAGTAGGCAAGCTTCTCCAGAAACCTACAACAACAATCTTCTTATCTATCCAACAGTCAAGCAACTCTAGAAATTATAACCCTACGCTTGCATCATTAATGACATGGAAGACTAGAAGCATGAGGGAAATTTATGACAACACAAGGTATGATGACTTTGATGAGAATTTAGATTTTGCTATTTTTTCTTATAGTGATCCAATGTATTTTGAAGAAGTTGTGAAAGAAGAAAAATGGTGTAAGGCCATGGATGAAGAGTTGGACGCTATAGTGAGAAACAAAACATGGGAGCTCACTGATTTACCCAAAGGGAAATCAATAATTGGAGCTAAGTGGGTCTATAAGACCAAATGCATTGTTGATGGTAAGGTTGAAAGGAATAAAGCAAGGCTGGTTGTTAATGAATAAAAACAACCTGGAAGAGATTATAATGAGACATATGCACCAGTTGCAAGGTTGGAAATAGTGCAGGTAGTCCTAGCAATTGCAGCCCAACATGAATGGAAAGTATTTCAAATGGATGTAAAATCAACTTTCTTGAATGGAGTGTTGAAAGAAGAGGTGTTTGTGGAGTAGTCGCTTGGCTACGAAGTCCTAGGGAAAAAAGACAAGGTATATAGGATCCAAAAATCTTTTTATAGGTTGAAGCAAGCACCAAAAGCATGGTACAGTAGAATTGATTCATACCTTATGAGAAATGGCTTTAGCAAAAGCGGTAGTGAGCCCACACTCTACATCAAGGCAGCCAATGGTGAGATTCTTATTGCTGTTTTGTATGTAGATGATTTAATTTTTAGAGGAAATAGTAATATTTTCATTGTTGATTTCAAAGAGGCAATGAAAAATGAGTTTGAAATGATAGACCTAGGTTTGCTAAAATATTTCCTAGGCATAGAGGTTCAACAAACAAATCATGGCATCTTTATTTCACAAAAAAATTATGCTAAACAAAGATTGAAGAGATTTAGAATGTTGGACAACAAACTAGCCCCAACCCAAACAACTACAGGTCTAAAATTAAACAAAGAGAACAATAGCAGTGATGTTAACACAACCCTCTACAAGAGTATAGCTGGAAGCCTCATGTATTTGACAACAATAAGACCTGATTTGATGTATGTGGTAAGCTTGATTTCTAGGTTCATGGAGCAACCTAAGGACACACGCTAGAAAGTAGGAAAAACAATTCTAAGGTATGGCAATGGAACTAAAGGCTATGGCATTATGTACACTACCTCAAATGAGTTTCAGCTGGTTGGGTACACAGACAATGATTGGGTAGGAAATGTAGATGAGAAGAAGAGCACATCAAGATATTTGTTCCATATGGGTTCGAGAGAAATATCATGGGAATCAAAGAAGCATCCCATAGTTTCTCTCTCCATAGCCAAAGCAAAGTACATAGCAGAAAATGCAGTAGCATGTCAGGCTATTTGGCTTAGAAGAATCCTTGCAAATTTGAATGAGCAGCAAGAAGATGGTACAACCATATTTGTGACAATGTGTCTTCTATTGCATTGACTAAGAATCTTTTATTTCATGGACGAACCAAGCACATCAAAATCTGATACCATTTCATAAGGGAGTTGGTAGATCATGGAGAGATTCAACTTCAGTATTGCAGATCTAAGCAGCAGCTCGCTGATATTTTCACAAAGGAATTGTCAAAAGAATCCTTTGAATGCCTGAGAGATAGGCTTGGTATGCAAGAATGCACCAGAACTTTAGTTCTAGAAAACTCATAAAATTTTTGATGCACCAAAACTTTAGAAGACAGTTCTAGAATGCAAAATAGATGCAAAAAGGTATGCTCCAAAAACTTTGCATCGGTGCTCCAAAAATTTTGGTCTGTTGCTCTAGAAGTTTTGCAGAGTGATAAAAAATAGGGACTGATGCTCTTGAATCCCTACTCTGGAAAATTTGCTTCAGAAATATTAAATGATGATGAAAAGCATAATGGCTTAGGATTAAGGGGGAGTGTTGGAATATTTAATCCCGAATAGCAACGAGAAAGTGCATTTAATGCACTAACAGATGGGATCCGTTTTGAACCATTCCCCCCACTTGTCATGTCTAGCATGAGCTGGCTAGTTAATGTTGTTGGGAGTGAATTTAATTCAGGTAGGTGAATTTGAATTGGGTGCCATTTTTTGGAAAGGCAACAAAAAGACAAGAATTAATAGAATGTTTATTTTATAGAGGGAGGTAGTCAAGTTTTGCAGCAACAAACAAGGAGGAATGTTTTAGCAGAACAAAAAGGGAATGTTTAGGAGAACCTATAGCAATAGAAGACATTGAAAGAGTTGTGCTTTAGCTCTCTAGAATATCTCCAACATGCAGAAACACACAGTAAGCTCCAGTGCACTAGAATATGCACAATTTTTATATGAAGAATGTATAGAGCTTTTTCTCTAAGTTTTGTCGGTAATATTTTTTAATGTAATCTTTTGTGAATGAATGAAATTGAATATATTATTCTTCCTCCTTGTCTTTCTGTCTCCATTTTTTTTTTTTTCTTTTCCCAATGCAGTTGGGTTCTTTTTCCCAACACATGTCCCATACATATCTATCACTACTTGATTTCTTTCTCTTCTTGTTCTCTTCTTCCTCTACTAACTTGTTGATAGGAAACTCTATATATATTTCTTCAATGTTGATGGTATCAGCCATTGTGTTATAATGAGAATGTTTAGCATAGATAGAGCATGAAATATGAAACAAAAATCCCCTTCATAGTTTCAATGTCTCCTTCCTATCTTAGGCATTACCAGTCTCTTTGAAAAGGAGGCCTATAAAAACCATTTCTAGTCCCCCACCCCTTCCTAAGCATGTGATAGATTAGGAGCTTTTCTACAAGGTGATCAATTCCTCCTTTTGTGATTCAAAAAGGATTATGTCCCCCCTTTTGTGGGTAATCCCCCATAGTTATGTATGCTAGTTGTGTGAGTAAAGGAGTCGGTTGGTGGTTTTATCAAATTCCAAAAAGAGAGGGCGTCTCATGGAATGCAATGATGGACATGCCTCTTGACAAAATTTATGTCTAGCTAAATTATTATTCACATAGATTTTCCTCTCGCATATGTTGGTGTGAATAAATGTCGTGTACCTAGTTAATTCACTAACTAGGTAATTAGGGGACATATTCACATGTTATATTTACTTAGGCTCTAAGATTCCTTCTAGAAGGATGAGTTGTCTTTTTTAGAAATTATCTTATCCTAGGTTGTTAGGAATTAGTTATCTCATATGCTAGGATTAAGACACTTGTCATGATCTTATCTAATCGTATCTCTCTCCTTGTCTATATAAGCAAGGCATCATATGTACTTTTCCATATTATGTTTGGCATTCTTGCATCCTTAATGATAACATAATATTTCTACCATTTCTCTCTTGTGGAGGTTATTTTGTCTTGTAGGTGATACTAGGGTGTTTGAGGAGTTCACCATAAACTTCTACTTGATACCAAAGCTTCAATACTATAGATTTCTTCCCAAATCTAAGGGATCAATCTTGGCGTGAAAGTTTAGCTAGGTGTAAGTTGGGGTCTTGAAAGCCTCACCATTGAATCCAGGGTGTCTAAGAAAGTCAGAATCAACTTTTTTTTTGTTAAAATATGACGTATATTGTAAGATCTGCAAGGGTTTGAAGAAAACCATTTCTCATTGGAGTTGTTTTCATTTATGCTTTAGAATTTTAGTTTCCACTAATTTGTAAGAAAAAAAATTTATGGGTTTTGTAGCTAGGGTCAAAATCTCATATGGGTTTTCTCCTTTCTTCCGGTTGTGAGAGTTTTCTTTTTCATTGCATTTGCATTTGTATATGGGTACCTAACATGGCCTAGTAGTTGGGACCAACTATTGAATATTTGTGGGGTGATCCCACAATACTGGTTTACAATTTTTGGCCAAACTTGACACTGAAATAATCTTTTCTAACTAAATCCTCACTTTCAGGCACTTATAGCGGCTAAACTATGAGGAATTTGAACATGATGCAAACTAGTGATTTGTGACATTTTTTCTATAGATTCTAAATTTATTTTTTTCAAAATATTTGGAATCAGATTGCACTTATTTTTTCCATCTCCTTTAGAAACTAGCTTTTTTTCAATAAACAACATTTTTAAGGAGTGACGCTCACCGCATAATGCATAACTTTTTTTCCATGAAGGATAAAATTCTTTTTTTTTTCAATTTAGATTTGTAACTACGATATCTAGTGCTTCCAATTGGTTTGATAGTTTTTTATTGAATATTTTTTCCTTAATCAAGTTTCGAAGTTAAGCCAATTACAATTCAGACATAGGTGGATCATAAAACGCATAATTTTTTTATATGTACGAAATTCAAAAAAAAATTGTTGGATCAAGGACTTCAATATTTGGTGCACTCATATTTTTCAATTTTCTTTTTGATAATCTACTATTTTTCCAAATGTGCATAATAGAGAGCTTGATTTTCGGTGAAAAACCTATGTTTAATAAAACTACAAAAATAAATACATAATAAAACCAAAACATATTAAAATTATATCCATTGGATAACTCATTCCAAGGACTACCATCATCTAGTTGGGTTTGTTAAGTCTCCTCCATTTTTATCCTCAACCTAAGATTTGAAGTGAAAAATTCTAGACTTTTTTGGTGCCAGAGGGTGAGAAGGCGGGAAAAGGGGGCTTTGGGAAAACCATAGGGGGTTCAAGTGAACCCCCTTTCAAAAAGCATTTTTTTTGTGTTTTTGGAGGGAATGGTGGGACCGTGCATTTATTGGGTTTGCTCAAAC
This sequence comes from Sequoia sempervirens, assembly GCA_007258455.2. Lineage (NCBI taxonomy): Eukaryota > Viridiplantae > Streptophyta > Pinopsida > Cupressales > Cupressaceae > Sequoia > Sequoia sempervirens. The sequence continues at coordinate 33,495 of VDFB02059515.1, read as the reverse complement.
CAGAGTTCTATCGAACCCGCTTTTGGTTCACTTGAACCAAATAGTTTGTTCAAACCCCAAAAACTTTTTTTTTTTGCATGGGGTCAATTTTTGCAACTTTTCCTTCCTCACTCGAATTGTAAACCACTTTTGTGGGTTTACCCTGTGTCATTTGCATAATAATCTTCTCTCCTAAGTTGCACTTAAGGGGGGTGTTGGTGTGAATAAATGTCTTGTACCTAGTTAATTAACTTGAAATAGGTAATTAAGGGACATATTCACATGTTAAGTTTACCAATGCTCTAAGATTCCTTCTAAATGAGTTATCTTTTCTAGAACTTATCATAGGTTTTTAGGTCTTAGTTGTCTCATGTGATAGTATTAAGAAACTTGCCATGATCTTGTCTAATCCTATCTCTCTCCTTTCCTATATAAGCAAGGCATCATATGTACTTTTCCATATTAGTTTGGCATTCTTGCATCCTTAATGATTGCATGATATTTTTGCCATTTCTCTCTTGTGGAAGGTATTTTGTCCTGCAAGTAATCCTAGGGTGTTTGAGGAGTTCATTATAAACTTGTACAACATCATTATCACAACCCCACTTTTTTTAAAAGAATCATTGAATTTCAACACTACTTTCTATTGAATCTCCCTTAGCAGTGATCCTATCCCCCTTTTAGTTAATAAAATGACAAAGAAATAAATAAATTATGTTCCAAATTACATAAAGATGGTCCAAACTTTCCATTTTCATCTCTTTTCCTTAGAATGATCATTAAATGTGTTATTTATTTCTTCTTATGTTGTAATTGTAGCTGCTATGTTTAAGATCTCAAATATATAAAATGCAACCTTGCGTATTCAATCAAAGGACCCAATACGATTAGATAGGAAAATACCAAGATAATAAATACATAATATTTCTTTGATAGGTGGACACTAAATTTAGGTGGCACCTTATTCTAGGTTCCATTCACATTTAAATATTGTAATATATTACCAATTTTCTGAAATAATAATCATAGTACTAATATGTTTATTTTATTTTATCCTTTGAGATATTCTTTAAAAAACTAAACAAAATTATAATGTTTATCAATATTATAACAAATATAATATTATTTATTATAATAATATCATTTTTTATTTACTATAATAAAATTAGTATTAAGATAAATGATATTTAATATTATTGATGTACATCTATTTTTATTAGTGCACACACAAACACTTTTATATTTGATTTCATATTCAAAAATGAAAGTTGCAGATTTATTTCATAGAGCTTGGGATGTATTTTAAAGATAGGCAAGGAAATGTATGTTGAAAATATAATTGTAGATTTTTCCTATAATTTACTTTCAAACTTTATTATGTTATTGACTATCCCCATAAGTCTGAGGGGAAAATAATTATCCTATAATGGTATGTAATAATTTAATTATTAATACTTATAGAATCATCGATCAAATAAATATCTTATTGCTAATATAGGTACACCAAATTAGTCGACATTATAAGTAACATAGCATTAGCTCCCCCAACTAGAAATTTATTACTAGTAATGATATATATACTAAACCCATGGTTTCAACATCTATAGTTATCAAATTTGTTACCATCAATTAAACAATGTTACCATAAAACCCTTATACATCCCATACAACCACTGGAAACTATATTATTACATGATTTTCTTTTGTACAAGATTGAGTTCCAATTTATAAGTACAATGTAAATAAGGACAAGGTGATACATCTATAATTATCTTGAAATTTCCCTCATTTTATAGATAAATATATTTATCACAAGAAATCATTATATCACCTTCAAATATTAGCAATAATACTGACTAGACATAGTATTATGACTCAACTAAGTCTATAAGGTTATGGTGGCTTCCCACTCCATTATTTCTCCAATAATCTTATTACTAAATATTTATAACTTCCAATTAGTACACTCATTCTTGGTCATATAAGTGATCAATGTGCAAAGAAGCTTCACATTATAAGAATTAACAGAAGATTTATAACTAACATCCACATATTCATTATAATGTCAAACATCTAAAGTACCATCATGCTAAATCACAACTTGGTCAAATATCATTAATTTATAATATCTAATAGCTTTTAGAAATTTTATAATGATACAAATAAATAACTTATAATTAATAAGTAAATCTACAATAAACTTTATGAATTTTATGTTGTGAGGTGCATTGCTACCATATATTAGAAAATCCCTACATGTATTATGGGGAGTTGCCCATGTGGCCTTACAATAGGAATATTAAAACTAGTATTTATTTATGAAGTACTCGCTAGGTGGCAGTAATTTACTATTATTCTATTGATATTTAAGATGCACTATGAGATTATTTTTATCATCTTTTATTTTATTTTGTACATTGTTATTGGACTTGTTCGGCCCGATAACCTTATACAGTTTCCTTATTATATAGGACTAAGATTCTATTTGAAAAGACGATATTCATGTAGTCCAGAATGGATGAATATCATCTTCGAATATATGTTGAAGATATAGATTATAATTTTATAAATTATGAATGACCACATAGTATTAGATATGCATAGTAATTATGGTGTGATCACATTGTAATACTTTGAAGGAGTTACATGAGTGGGTAAAATGGTAAATTTGAAAGGATGGAATCAGTTAAAACAAAAAAAAAATGGTTATCTTTTCAATTATAAATTCATGATATATTTCATAAGACATCTATAGTTCTCATCATAATTTGATTCAGGGAAGTGATTTTATTAAAATTACTTGTGAATTTAAAATAGAGTTAAAAAGGATGATCTATGAATTAAAAGAAGAAAATAATGTAGATAAAGTAAGTATATTATGAAGAATACCAATATTCAATATTACTATCTCCAATTACTAATCATGTACTTCATTGAGTTGTGATACAAATTGAAATTATGCTACTGAGGATAGTAGTTAATTTATAGGGGGAGAAATGTTATGTTAATTTTTCTCCAAGATAAAGTTATGAAATAGCCCTTTAGAATTAAAAGTGAGATATAAAAATAAAGGATGTTACATGGTTAAAAGAGATATTAATAAAGAATATGTATAAAAATTATCTTAAAAGGTGGAAGATTAATTAGCTATTTAAAAAATTATTAAAGACAACCTCTGTGAAAGGGTGTGGTGGTTTGGAAACCACCCCTTAAGGCTTATATAATATTTTATGTGAGAAATCATTCAAGCATGGAGAACATTGAAGGAAAGAAGAGAAAAAGGAAAAAATGAGTGAAGGTTAGGATCTTTGGCTAGCATTGGGGGGTAGCTGGAGAAGGGGCACACAACATGTGTCTAGCTTAGGGTATAGAATACACCTAGGATTATCCTATTTAGGGATTTATTGTAAGGCCTGTGAGTGTAACATGTCAACTCTTCAATGCCATAAAAGTTTCTAAATTTACACCTTTCGAGTAAATTAAAAATTAACAAACCATTGCAATAAAAAAAATCTTTTCTTTTATTGAGAATATACAAGCAAGATGCCCTATCATATTACAATAAATATTTTATTTCATTACAATAACTTCACAAGTTACAAAAATACAATAATACATACATTTACATACATAACTCAAATGAGCTTTAGAAAACATAGTCTAAAGATGGTCTAGGATCCTTCCTTTCAAATTTTGGTTCTTATGTTGTCGGTTGTGGAGGAGAAGCATCACTCAAGCACTTTCCTACCAACCATAGACTCATAATGTGATCCCCCACACATCTATCATTCGATGTATGGCCCTTACCTCCGATGAAGAGATTGGTAGAGTAATTGATAACGACAAAAAATTGAGAATAGTGTTGTGTCCTACATAACTAGAACCTTGTAATCCCACTATGTGATCGAAAATATGCATAATGAAATGAAGTAAAACAATATTCAACCACACCAATAAGACATTATATCAAAACAGAACATAAAAAGTAAATAAATGCAAACTCAGTATTCTACTTCAATTGTTGTCCTATTGTCCTCTATCTTCAGTGTTTTTGTTGATTCCAGCTTTTGCTCTCAGATTTGTAGGCTAGGCTCAACAAAATGTCTTCCTAAAGAAAAAGATTTAAATGTGATGCATGATGCAAGATTAAGCTATGATATGAAATAAGACTAAGATGATTGAAATAAACATGATGCTCTGATATGAGAATATTAAATGAATTAAATGCATGTACTCTAATTAATTGCCTATTACCAATGCTTGGATTCATAGAGGTATTTATAGAGTTTTTTGAATGATTTTGATTGGTTGTCTTGATTGACAGTTGTGATAATTCCTGGCAGATCGAATGGTTGAAGAAGGATGAAACTGAAGAAAAAATAAAAGAAAGTTTGAAAACAAGATTTTTCTATTTTTATGACAGAGAAGAAGATAAGAAGATAAGAAATCATCTTTCTTTAAAAGAATAAAAGAAGATTTAAAAGTTGATAAATAATGAATTAAAAATTCAATTATTTATTTGTGGATGACATTCAGCTTTTTTCTTAATTAAATAAAATATTTAATTAATCTTTTAAAAGCATAAGAAAGTTTATGATAAGAAGAAAGCTTTAATCAAGATTTTTGAAAAAAAGCAGAAGATATCATATTAAATAAAATATTTAATTATGATATGAGAAGAAAACAAAAGATTTCACAATTAAATAAAATATCTAGTTGCGATTTTAGAAAGAAAGCATAAGATCTTTAATTAAATAAGATTTATTTAATTAAATCACATTTATGAAATTAATTAAATTAAATATTTAATTAATTAGAAGAAGAATTTAAAATAGAAGAAAGAGAAATATTTAAATTTAATTAAATCAAAAAATTTAATTTAAATTCAAACAGTGATAATTAATTTAAATAAATAAAATGTATTTATTTAATTAATTTAGTGGACGTATATAAAAAAATAATTAAATAAAATAAATTTATTTAATTATGAAGGAAGAATAAGATGAATGAACAATATAATTAAATTAATTAAATTTAATCATATGTAGAGGACTTTTAGATAAATTAATTAAATAATAATAAATATTTAATTAATTGTCAGGATTATAGACATGACCATTTTTATGTGTATACATTTTGCCCCTCTTTGAAGTGATGTGTGAAACGCATTGCTTCAAAGAAAATAATAAAATTTGCCCCTGATATGTTTCTGATTTTTGATGTCGATGATGCCCCCTCGAGAGGTAAATTACGGAAGATGATGTCGAGAATGATAGGAAAACAATGATTTAGCTCCCGATAAATAATGTTTGTGATGGCCTGGTGAAAAATAATATGGAAGGAATAAAAAATGTCATTAACCCCCACCCTAATAGACCCTTAAAGGGTAAAAAGGGGTAAAATGAAGTGTCATTTTCACCCTATTGCTACAGTGAAAAGTGAGTTCTGATAGTGACTTGGCGAGATGGAGATCCCATTGCATAGGCATAGATTCGAGCGAGCGCGCCGATACCAAAGACCAGCTGCGTATGGACCACCGGTGAGTGATTCCAACCGTTTATGATTTCGAATTTTGCATTTTGGATCAATTTTGCAAATGTTTTGGATCGATTGTTAGTTTTTTCACACGTTTTAGCGCATCTGAAAAAAGTTTCAGCGCATTCAGAAAATCTCATAGTGCATATAGGAAATTCCGTAGCACATATAGGCGTAGGGTAAAATGGATTACTTAGCGCATTCGACAGATAGAGTAGCACATATAGGCTAGAATCAGGTAGGTTGATCTTGTAGCGCATCTAGGGCACATAATTGCGCATAGAGGGCTAAGCTTTGAAAATGCTAGAGCTGCGCATATGAGAGTTAAAGTGGCACATAGGCAGGATAGAATAGCGCATCCCGAGTTTTAGCACATAAAGGAAACAGTTTAGCGCATATGAGAAAAAATTTAGTGCATTTGTGTTTTAGCACATCTAGGCAACAAAATAGCGCATGTAGGAAATTTTCCACAGAACGCTTGTGTGATGAAAAATGATGATTTAAATTGCTTCCTTAGTCAATAGATAGATAAATTGTAGTACCATCATGCTGATTTGATAAAAATCCAATAGAGGACTGATAACTTTGTTTCCAAAATAGAAAACAAAGAGTAGATAGCTGATAACTTTGTGACGAACAATCAAAGAGTAAATTGATTGAGTTATTGATTTTGTGGTTGATAACTTTGCTTCTCGCGATTGAAAAACAAAGAGTAGATAGATGATAAATTTGCTTTCTGCGATAGAAACCAAATAGTAAAACGAGGATATAAATTTGCATTCATGAGTGAAGTACAAATAGAAAATGATATGTGTGTTGATAAATTTGTATTTCTAAAAAGAAAAACAAATAGTAAATGATGATAGAGTAGATTGATTTGACATTTAGATAGATTAATGTAGCACTTGATATGGGTCACTGAGAGATAGATCACATGATATGAATCTGATTAATGTGTCCTTTGTGATGGTCAAACAAAATAGGAGGATTTCAAAAGCCTCTAGATTAGAGAGCGGTTCCCACTATGTTGGGAGCGGATAGGAGAGCTTACTCCTACAGAGTTACAGTTGATTGCAGATTGTGGACTGGGACCTTTGTTGGTGATGTCGCAAGGCATTCGGGCCAACAGGGGACTTTTGACTGCTTTGGCAGAGAGATGGCACTCAGAGCATAACACTTTTCACTTGCCGACTGGTGAGATAAGTGTGACGCCCGAGGATGTGTAGAGGATTTTGGGGATCCCAGTTGTTGGTGCCCTTGTGGTTTATGACCACAAGGAGATTGGTGGTACCGAGGTGCTACGACGGGTATGTGGCGATGTGAGCATTTGTGGCTACTAGATAGATTGAGAGGATTTTAGCAGGTATCCAGCCTTAGTTGCGGTGTTGGCTACATTTATTGGAGGCTTCCTTGGACTGGACCATCGGTCTAAGAGATTTGCAGTTGGTTGGGGTAGGATGCTGGAGTGGTTGGTGACACAGCCACGGAGATTTTCCTGGGGGAGCTGTGTATTGGCCGACATGTATCATGATCTCCATTAGGTTGTATACAGAGGATCCACTAGCTTGGCGAGTGGGGTGACGCTTCTACAGATCTGGGCGTGGGAGCACATTTTGATCACAAGACCACATTGCACGAGAGATAGGCCAGTAGGGAGGCCTTATGTGTATGCATATTCTAGTGCACTTGTCCAGCAGAAGCTAGGAAAGGTAGAGTATTGGCGACGGGTATTGGATGATGTTGATGCAGTGATATGGAGACCCTACACAGATTGCGAGGCATGGGTGACTGATCACTTGGAGATGCCATTTGTCTGTAGGCCGCGATATTTGATAGGGTGGACCCCCTTTATTATCGAGAGATTTTTGGCATTACGAGTCCTGAGACAGTTTGGATTCACACAGGGGATGCCCCAAGGCGATGCTCATTATGGGCGGCGCAAGGGTGATCCAGGATGGGGGCCATGCATTCAATACCAGGCAGCATACACAGAGTATTCTACCTTATAGCCAGAGGTATGGACCGACAGGCTAGAGGTGCAGGATGTAGGGATGACAGATGATTATGCACAGTATTTTCATACGCATCCATTTCCATGATTTTCAGTGCCAGATGAGCCATGGGCGATTGGGGTAGCACCATAGCCAGGGGTAGGGATACAGGGGGATGTGGCCGGTGGAGAGCAGGCTATGGGCGGAGGAGAGGAGGAGGAGGGAGAGGAGGGCGAGGAGAGCAGAGATGAGGAGGAGGACAACTCAGATGATGGGGATGATGGGGGAGATGATGGTGGAGAGGAGAGGTGACAGAGGTTGGATAGTCTGGGTAGAGCATAGATTGTTGGGCGAGCCAGATCCAGTGGTAGACCACAGACAGTGATTAGGGTGTCATCCTCATCCCAGCAGGCACAGATAGCTACATTGTAGGGTCAGGTTCAGACCTTTCAGGGATAGCAGGCACAGCTATAGAGCCAGCTAGCTCAGGCTTAGAGTGTGATAGTAAAGTTACAGGCATAGCTTGCATAGGCCCAGATGTAGATACAGGCTCAGGCACAGGCACAGGTTCAGGCTCAGGCACAGGTATAGGCTCAGATGCCTGCCCCTGATTCCTAGGTGGCATAGTTGGTAGTAGAGAGGGATGCTCTTAGACGATGGGCACTGAAGGCCGAGGGTATGGCACAAAGACTTATGGGTATCGTAGAGAGTACATCCTTATGGGAGGCCATTGCGAAGGGATTTGAGGCAGCTAGAGAGGCTGAGTACTACAAAGTTTGATATGAGGAGTTATGCCCTCCCGAGCAGCGAGAGCCTTATCCACGATCACATAGCAGGATGAGGACCCTATCATGGACATTGACACATGGCAGAGAGGTTACAAGGCCTCGACGAGATCTTGATGCAGGGACTAGTGGCAGGCCACCTCCTTCCGGACCAGCTCCTTCAGTGGCATCTACGAGCTAGTTGTTTGGGGCTGATACATTTTGCACATATGCAGGGCATGTATATTGAGTTTTGATCATATCTCATGTATTATGTTTTGAACTTTTTAGCTTCATTGGACATTGGACATTTGTATTATTTTGATGAGCGATGATATGCAATGGCGATGTTTTTGATGATGATATGTTATGCATTCTTGATGTGATATGGATGCTACTATTTATGCATGTATGATATGAGATGGATATTGATATGTTTTTATTGTTTTTGCGGACTAATCTTATGATGTAGGATGATCTAATGATATGGTGCAAATGGATAATCTAGGATGTAGATGCAATGATTGTGATAATGTAGATATGAGTTGTTGATTTTTGAATTTTGTTGCAAATGCAGAAATGAATAGTATGTGTATGAAATGCATCATGAAATTATGATATGAAAATGGTAGATAATGAATAAATGTGATACCGCTAATGATAATGATGAAAAGATAAAAGATATGTTTGGTAATGTTTGTGTAATGAAAAATGGCAATGTGATGATAATAGAATCATTATAATGTGGAATGCAATAATATGAAAGGAATGAGGGCAATGGTAATAAAATGCTATGAGATGATGATGATAAATAATAGTAAATGATAAATGATAAAATGATAATGGGATGATGAACGATAAAAATGAATGAATGAGACATGAGAATAATAATGGTAACAATAATGATAGATGATAAATGATAATGAGAATGATAATGATAAAGATGATGATAATGAATGATAAATGAGAATGAGAATGATAACGATAAAATGATAATGAATGATAATGAGAATGATAATGATAAAATGATAATGAATGATAAATGATAAATGATAATGATGATGATAAAATGATAATGAATGATAAATGATAAATGATAATGAAAATGATAAATGATAATGAGAATGATAATGATAAAATGATAATGAATGATAAATGATAAATGATAATGATGATGATAAAATGATAATGAATGATAAATGATAATGATAATGATAGTGAATGATAATGAGAATGATAATGAAAAATAATAATAATGAATGATAATGAAGGATAAATGATAATGATAATGATAGTGAATGATAAAATAAATGAATGAGAAATGAGAAGGATAATGATAAAACGAATGAAAGAAATGATAAATGATAATGATGAAATGATGATGAATGAGATGTCCAAATGTCCTCCACAAAGAGTTCAAAACTACATGATAACCCTTAATGTTTTCATTCAACCTTTCAAAACACTGATGTGAATCCAATATGTAGATATAGACAATGATCTAACAAATATGCAACTAAATAAAACTAACCAATTTGTTGAGCCTGTTATAAGCCGTCTTGAATCATCATAGAGCATTTAAAATGTTGGAAGTATGTACAAGCATCATAGGGGAAATTAGCGCCAATGATGACCAGAGTACAACTTTCATGATTTTTGATGTAGCAAGTGAACACAAGCATTGGGGTATAATTGAACCAAGATGACCTGAGCATTTCTTGCATAAACAGACAAATATTAACCACCCTTCCGATGCAAATGTGGAACTGTCATCAATGATATTGCTTTGGTAATCATATTTTGTGACATATTTGCATCAGATTGACCGTTAACCTCAAGACAACAGACAAAGAAAAATCATTCTCGTTCCTTGCCACTCTAGTTCAGTACATCATTGAGTGTGCTCCAGAGTAATGATATCAAAAATCAAACAACTTTTGTTCCAAGTGTAATATTGTTATTTCATACATTATTTAGATTTTTGGACCATCCAATAGACAATGATATGGTATCGGCTGAAAAATTGTTCATGATAAGGCTTCGATGATTGGATAAGGTTTTACATGAGTTTGTAGTTTGTTCGTATGATCGGATCCTATGACATTATTCAGTTGTTTTAGTATGCTCTGAAAGTTAAGTGCCCCCAATTGAGTTTTTGCCTCGTTTATTGACACAACTTGCGGAAAGGAATATGTACAATGATCAAGCCATGGTAAGACATTTTATCACTCTAGGCAAATGACGGCAGGATGATGCAATAATAACCCTAAGATGCAAAAAAGAAAAGATGCAAAAAAAGGAAGTTGAAAAAGCCAAAGTGTAAAAACAGGAACTAATAGATGGAGAGGTACAGATAGCGTCTGTTTTCCAGATTTTCACTATCTGTTTTTATTGCATTTTTCTAAATTCTTTTTGATTTTTGTATTTTCCTGTCAATAGATCGCCTGTTTGCCGTTTTCACCCTATGACAATTTTTGATTTTTTTTTTTCAGGACTTTTTCTGCTATTTTTTTTTTGTATTTCTTCAGGACCTTTTCTGTTGTTTTTGTATTTCTTCAGGACTTTTTCTACTATTTTTGTATTTTTTCAGGACTTTTTCTGGATGATGATAGCTCACTTAAACATAATATTTCTTGAGATGCATGTTATTGATGGGTTCGTCAAACAGGTCTCCTTCTGGCGTTGATAACTTGTATGCTTCCAAACCGTAAACTACAATAACCATGTAAGGGCCTAGCCAATTTGGTTCAAACTTTCCTTTTTTTTCTCTGTCTTGTTGATTGTGCAGGTTCTCTTTCAGAACTAGATCACCCACCTGAAAGGTACATGGTTTTACTTTGTGATTATAGTTGCGAGACATCATCTGTTGGTATGCTTTCAAATGGTCAGCTACTCTCTATATTTTTTCATCTAAAAGTTCTAACTCTAGTAGTTGGGAAACTCTATATTCATCATCTGTTATGAGACCTTTCAGTGATACTCTTAGTGAAGGTATTTCAACTTCTAAAGGCAATATGGCTTCTGCTCCATAGACAAGGCCAAAAGGTGTTGCTCCTATCGATGTTCAGACACTAGTTCTGTAAGCCCACAAGGTGGGATTGAGTTGAACATGCCAATCCTTCCCTAAGTCATTGATAGTCTTCTTCAAAATCTTTAGTATAGTCTTGTTTGAGGCCTCTACTTGGCCATTCCCTTGTGGATAGTAAGGCGTTGAATATTTGTGCTGGATATGGAATCTTTCACAAAGTTCATCAACATCCTAATTTTTGAAAGGTCGACCATTATCTGTAATAATGGAATTAGGAATACCATATCGACAAATAATGTAGTTGAGTATGAAGGAGGAAATTCGTTTTCCGGTGACTTTAGATAGAGGTACTACCTCAATCCACTTAGTGAAATATTATGTCGTCGTGATGATGAACTTATGCCCATTTGAGGATGAAGGATGAATTTTACTGACTAGATCTAACCCCCATTGAGAAAATGACCAGGTTGGTGTGAACGAGTGAAGTTCTTGTGCTGGAGCATGAATAAGATTCCCATGAATCTGACATTTTGAGCATGTTTTAACAAAAGTGAATGATTCCTCTCCATTGTAGACTAGTAGTAACCCATTCTAATCAATTTCTTGGATACGGTTAGTCCACTCGAGTGAGTACTGCAAATGCCCCCATGAACTTCTTGTAAAGCTTTGTCGGATTCGTCACATTCAAGACATTGCAGTAAAGTACCATCAAGATCATAGTGATAAAGGGTATCAGTGATAAGGGTATAGCGAGAGGATTGTCGGATAAAGTTACGTTTTTGGTTACGGGATAAATCAGGTGGTAAAATGTCATCTTTTAGGTAGGCATAAATCTTACCATACTAGGGGGAATCGGATCCTACCAAGTGGCAGATAATTTGGCTTTCAGGTGTGTCATAAGTAGGTGTAAATAATTGTTCCACTAGAAATTCATAGCAAGTCTATTTTTCTGGGAGTTGTATCAATGATGCAATCATAGCCATAGCACCAGCCGCTTTGTTATCAATCCTTGGAATTTGTGTGAACTGAATGTCCACAAAGTACTTTTTAAAGTCATCGATCATCTTTTTGTATGGCAACAACTTGTCATATTTAGTCTGATAATCATCATTGATTTGGTTAATAACTAGTTGTGAGTCACCATAAACTTGTAGCTCGGTAATCCTCCATTCCAATGTTGTCTTTAGTCTAGTGATTAGTGTTTCATATTCGGCTATGTTATTGGTGCATGGAAACATTAGCCTATATGACCGAGGAATGGTATGTCCTTGAGGGGTGACAAAGAGAATGCCTGCCCCCGATCCATGTTGAGTAAAAGAACCATCAAAGTATAAGGACCATAGCTGCTTAGATTCTGTAGTGAAAACATCAGCATCTAGAAATTCAATGTGTAAGGGGTGCTTTGTTTATAGAGGAGTGTCTGCTAGTTGATCAGCAATAACTTATCCCTTGATTGCTTTGCGATCAATGTAGTGGATGTCAAACTCACTCAAAATCATGACCCATTTTGCTAACCTTCCTGTTAGTGATGCATTACTTAGTAGATACTTGAGTGGATCAATTTTTGAAACAAGATTGATTGTATGAGTTAGCATGTAATGTCAAAATTTCTATGAAGCAAATACTATTTCCAAACACGCCTTCTCAATGAAAGTGTAGTTAAGTTCATGACTTGTCAGTGTTCTGCTGATGTAATAGATTGCATGTTCTTTTCCTTCACGGTCTTCTTGTGCTAATAATGCCCCTAGAGATGTTTCAGTTGCAGCAATGTACAGGATCAATGGTTTGTCTGGATTTGGTGGTACTAGAACTGGAGGGTTCATCAGGTACTGCTTGATTTGTTGAAATGCCATTTCACATTTGTCATCCCATCTAAAAGGAACATTCTTATGTAGGAGATGTGTGAATGGTAGACTTTTGTTGGCCAATTGCGCAATGAATCTCCTGATGGACTGAAGTCACGCTTGTAATGATCTCAATTGACTGATGTTCTTTGGGGGAGGCATCTCCATGATTGCCTAAACTTTAGTGGGATCTACTTCAATTCCATTTTCTGAAACGATATATCCTAGAAGTTTTCCAGATGTGACCCCAAAAACACATTTCTTAGGATTTAGGCGAACTTTGAATTTTTCCAATCTGGTAAATATTTTTGACAGTATCTCCAGGTGTCCTTCTCTAGTGTATGATTTTTCCAATATGTCATCCACATAATCTTCCATGAATGTGTGCATCATGTCATGAAAGATCGTAGTCATAGCTCTTTGATAAGTAGCCCCAACATTCTTTAGACCGAAAGGCATGGCATTCCAATAGTATGTTCCCCATGGACAAGTGAAATTTTTTTTGTCTTGGTATTCTGGTGCAATCTTGATTTGGTTGTAACCAGAGAAACCATCCATTAATGAATACATGGCATAGCCAGTTGTTAAATCAACTATAGTGTCAATGCTTGGAAGTGGAAAGTCATCCTTAGGGCAGGCCTTGTTAAGATCTCTGAAATCAATGCACACTCTAATGCGTTTATCCAGCTTTGCTACTAGGACAATATTGGAGATCCATTCTGCATAGGCAATTGATCTTATAAATCCTACATCTAGGAGTTTCTTGAGTTCCTCTTTAACCAATAGTGCAACATGAGGATGCATTTTTCTGAGTTTTTGTTTCACTGGTTTAGCTCCTGGTTTGATAGACAAATGATGCATTATGAGATTAGGATCAAGACCTGGCATGTCTGCATATGACCAAGCAAAATTGACTTGATTTTCTTTGAGAAATTTCATGAACCCTGGGATTTCATTATCTGTCATTGATTCAGCTACCTGTAGAATCCTTGGATTATCTATAGTTGCAATATTGATTTCCTTTGTAGGCTCGATCAAAATGGGCGATCACTCATGATAGTGCTCTGGGAGAGTGTTAAGAGTCCCATCAGCTAGTGCCTTGAAAAGGTTTTCACCTTCTGATACGCTCTTTATTTTATCTTTTGTTTGATCTAGCACTGCCAAATTCTAGTTTTCACCACTAGATCATTTTTCTTTATTTTTTATTTTTGTAGCTAGGATACTTGACACTCTCTTGATTAAAAAATTTGTGCCAAAAATCGCTAGTGGAACAATCATTTGCATCATCTGCGGAAAGGAAGTTTATGATAGCTTTGTCATTTGGAAAAATAGGTATATCAATAGGTTCAATTAGATCCCAGTCAATGAGATCAGGATGGATTAAAGGTAACAAGTCATTTGGTCATGTGAAATCGGTGATGGTTAGGGTCAAAACAGAGTTATTGGTAGGATCTGAGGTATGAGGTAGATCAATGATGGTACTATTCTCCTGATAGTTTTATTCGTTAAAATCCGACTCAGTATCACTAGACTCATAGTTGCTTTGTAGTTCAGATTCTTGTGGTTGGGACCCTGAACCTTCTCCTTTGATTAAAGTTGGTGTATATTTGTGTATGACATCTACCTCTTTGTCTCCAAAATTCATCATCATGGATGGTATCCCATTCATATTCAGCAGAATCTGTATCAGAGTTATTTTCTATGAAATTCAGGATTGATGCCAAACATGCCTCCTTCTTATCAGAACCTTCTTGTAATGTAAAGACATTCCCCTGTGATTGGTTGGATGGAGTAGAGTCATAGCCTAGTCTAGTTTTATCATATGCAGCCAGCCCTGGAAGATGGATAGGCTCGACTACACCTTTTCTTTTTCCAATAGGACCATTTTCATAGCCCATCTTTTGCATGATGGAATATCCTTTCCCATATCTGTCAGTTGGTAAGGTGACATTTAGAACTTTTTCATCTTCATCTTTATAAAGCCAATTCAGAATTGTTGTATCTTCAGGATCCCCCAGAGGGAATTTTTCTTTCATAAATTGTCCATTGAACTTGGTAGTTGGTTCCGTTTGTAGTTGTGCTGATGTTGATGCTACTAATATCTGTTGTTGTGTAATAGAAGGTTGTCCATGTGATCGAGGTGATGTAGGTAGATTAGCAAGATAGAGAGAATATTCCCCAACTCCACTTTCCTTGAATTGCAGTTTCTTATCAAAGCTTTTGGCTAATTGACTGATTTGTGTATCATTCTTAGGAGAAGTATTAGCAAGCGCTTCTTGATTGTTTGGAACCAAAGTATCTTGACTAGATTTGATGTTAGCACAAGTTTGGGTGTTTGAATTATCAGCTGATATAGTGATTTCTTGTCCGTCATACAGAAATTTAAGACATTGATGGTACGTGGATAGAACAACTTGCATTTGATGGATCCAAGGATGACCCAACAAGATGTTATATGCCAGATCCCATTCTAATACTTGACAAAAGGTATTTTTGATAACAAGTCCCACTCTGATTGGTAGCATGATTAGACCTTTAGACATTCTTTCCTCATCATCATAGGCTTTAATAGTAATCTTTCTTCTAGGATCAATGGAGTCCTCAGAAAATCCTAAAGCTTGGACTAACTTCAAGGTACATATATTCAAACCAGCCCCTCCATCTATTAGGACACGTTTTACACGAAACTTGTCGATCATGACCTCTAAGTATAATGATGAATTGTGAGGATGAGTCATGGAAACATCATCTTTGTCAGAGAATGAAAGACATGTGGGTGAAGACAAGTGTCCTACCATGGCTTGAAATTGGTTCACATCCAAATTCGTGGATACAGTTGTTTCAAAAAGGGCCTTGTCTAAAATTTCCTTATGTGTAGGAGATATCTTTAGGAGTTCTAAAATGGAAATTTGGGCCGAATTTTTTTGAAGTTGGTTAACTAAGTCATACCGATGTTGAGGGAAGGGCTTAGTGGATTTCAAAGCACCTTTCAAGACAACTTTAGCTTGTGCTCTCATTGTGACATTAACTTGTCCATTGTCTATCTTCTCCTTGATTTTTATAGCGTTGATTTTCTCATCATCCATGTAGAGGTGATGGATTACAGTGTCATCGATTTGATTCACATTTTTGTCAGAAGTTTCTCCCTTTTGATAATTTGGCAAAGGATTGCGAAATGCTTGGTGATCTTCATTGGATTTTTGTTGTCCTTCTACAGTGATAATTCCATTGTCAATTAGGTCTTGAATAGCATGCTTCAAAGCTTGAAAATTATTTGTACGATGACCTCTGCATCTATGATAGTCACAATAATAAGCTTCATTCCATGATGGAGGTTTTACACTAGGTTCATAATTGCATTGAGGTGGCAAAGTAAGGACATTTTTTTCCATAACCTCTTTGAAAGCAGATTCCAAGGACTATCCTAGTGGAGTGAAAGTTCTCTTATTAGAAAAGAATGAAAAGTGTTGTGGGTTCATGTTTGAGGCATTCCCTAAGGTGTTGTTGTTGTTGTTGTTTCCACGGTAATTTTGATTACCGACAGTCCCTTGATTGAGAGTAGGATTTTGATTCATGTTGTTCCTTGGTGGGGGAGGATTGTTTCCTTGATTCGTGACAGAATTGACATTGTTGTAATTATTGTTACGAGGAGTATTTGGAGTACTCAAAACAAATGGCTTAGTTGAGACATGATTTGTAACTACAACACCATTGTTTACAATGTTTTTGTTGCGAGTCCAAAATTTAGATTTGTCTTGATTGTTATAATGGTTAGATGAGCTAGGGTTGTCCCTGTCAAGTTTTATTGTCCCTCTTTTGACCAAAGCACCTTCAATGGTGATGGCATCCTCAATCAATTTCTCAAAGGAAGGTGGAAAATGTAGATTTAGGTGATAGCTCATTTCTGTATTTAGGCTATTGATGAAAGTAACCATTTTTTCCTTTTCAGGAACATGTTGTGGGTACCTAGCGAACATTCTTCTCCATCTTTGAAGAAAAGTAGTGAAAGGTTCACCAGGTTTTTGTGCAACTTTGCAAAGATCAATCATGGTGATTTGGTGTTGGATGTTGTAGGTGTATTGTGTTATGAACAAATTGATCAATTCCTCAAATGTTTGAATAGGAGGTGTAATCTTAGATAACCATTCCTTAGAGTTAACTCCAAGGCTCCTAGGGAACAATTGCATCAAGTAATTGTCTTCATGTGCAAACTCTAAAGTCATGTTTCAAAAATCTCTCACATGATCAATTGGATCCAATTTCCCATTATAATGATCAAATTTGGGAATTTCACAATGTTTAGAAAATGGAATCATATTGAGATTTCTATCAAAAGGATAAGGACATATGTCATCAAGAGTGTATTTCTTTGTTGTAGTTCCCCCTTGTAACTCTTTGATTTGTCCTTGGAGTGCCTTAAATTGTTGAGTGAGAGCAGTAAGATCATATGGGGATGTTTCTTCTTCTTTTCTTTTTAATTTCTCAGTATCAAAATCCTTAGGCAGTTTAGCTCCTTGATCAGCTAGGAAGAGAAAATACTTTTCTTTGTCACGTTGTAGGATCTTTTCTATGGCTTTAAGAAACTTGGGGTCTTGTTCAGCCTCTGTAATGTGAAGTTCTTCCTTTTGCTCATTGTCACTATCTATGGGAGTTTTGTTCATGTCTTTGTACTTATGAGATGGATTTTCCTCTCTATCAGCCATATTGTTGTCACTAAAAAGAGGATTGCGATTCACACTAAAATGAAGATTACCACCTTCTTCTTGAATGTCATGGGTAGGACTTTCTTATTGAGACTCTTCTCCTATTTTGTTGTGTTGAGATCTTGTAAAAACAGGCATATGAAAGAAATCTTAGAATATGATCAAAAGGTCACTGAAGGATTTGACTAGGATGTGTTGAATATTCAATCGAAGGTTGTGGTATATTCTCGAACTCAAGAGGTTGATTAAGATTGTGATGTTGAGATAATGCTAATCTTTGATAATAAGCTTGAGTAGCTAAAGGTTCTACAATGTAATAATCAGTGAATCCTCTAATGTAGTCTTGGTATCTATGGAGAAATTTGCGATAATGGAGCAAGACGTGTCGACTCTTATACAAAAATTCTCTGCGGTCTAGGGTTTCTTTGTAACTTAAGTTCATTTTGGGTTTCTTGATCCTATTGAAGACTGATTTCTTGACGAACTTGGTTGATTTCCACTTCCTCAACATAGGAGAGAAATGTCAAAAATTGGGGTCTGTAAAATTTTTGACAGAAACCTAAAAGTGCTATTCTATTCCCTAAATGCGTTGGAGAAAGAGTCAAATGCACTGTAGAACACCTTAAATGTGCAGAAACAAAGCTCAGATGCACTAAACCAAGAAGTATATGTGCTAAAATAGTCCCTAAATGCACTAGAAGATTACTCAGATGAGCTGAACCAAGAAGTTGATGCACCAGAATAGATTATATATGTGCTACAGTTTTTCCTAGATGCGCTAAAACAGTTTCAAAGACAGTTTTTTTGACCAATTTTCAGCTGAATTTTTTCATGTTCATTTTGGATGATCCCTTTATCTGAATTAATGTTCTTGAAAACACAACAAACAGTCTGATTTAAGTTGATCGTAACCAAGCATAGAATAAGACAAGCACAACCTAGGTTAGGGTAGGACAATATCCGCTAGATTCCACGTGGGTTTCCCCAACCGCATATCAGTAGTGTGTGAATTCAGAAGCTTGGCTACACAGGCTCCCCCTTACAGTGCACTCTCTTCTCAGGCCAACCAAGCTTCCAACCCCCATGAAACTCCCATGGCGAGCTGATCACCTCTACTAAAGACTGCAAAAGTGTGGATGCCTTCACACCGACCGGTGTTGTGCTAGCAAATAGAAGATTTTTGGCTTTCTAAACAATGGTATTTAGTTCGGGACCCCCGTTCAAGTGGCCATACATGGGGCAAGATATTAATCACCATTAAGGTGGCACTCCAGCCTAAAGAGGTTAAGCTCAACAGGGTTTAAGGGAGTACAACTCCGTCCGTATGACACATCCGCACAAGCAACCTTAGGTTTTCGCTTAAGATTTACATTTATATACCAATTGGGGGTAGCTTGGCCTTAGCTCCATTACCGGTTTGAGTCACGTTGAGGTGATGAAATCCCCAGGCAGGCCCAATTTCTAGAGTCAATAACCGTTTCTCTTACACCCAGGATCGCACAAGTGTGCAAGGGGAGAGGATACTTCGATTATCAAGTCAAGGTTACACAGGGAAAAGTGGGTCTGGTTTTCTGATCACCTAGTTTGCACAAGGTGAGAGCATAGTCACCTACAACTTTCAAACACAGTCAAGAAGAGTAGACAGATTCATTTTAGGTGCACCAAAATTAAAAATAATTTAATCCAAGTGAAGATGTTGCTTCACAATAGACATGGGGTTCATTTTAACTACATGATAAAGATGTGGTGGCTACCCTAGATTGATTCATTTTAAATCCAGCAAGAAAAAGAAAATAAATTCTGTCTGCGGAAGGCGGTAGACTTAGAATCTCTATTACAACCCAGATGCGCGACTCTGTCACCCATATGCGCAGAAACATAATTTAGATGCGCAATAAATGAACCTAAATGCGCAATAACAGAACCCGAATGCGCGAAAATAGAACCTAAATGCACAATAACAGAAATACAGATGTGCAAAAATAGAATCTGGATGCGCAGGAACAAAACCCAGATGCGCAGGAACAGACACTATATGCGCTAAACTAAAATGCAATTTTTTTTTTTTTGAAATGCACTAATGATGTCCTATATGCGGTAATTAAACTCCTAAATGCTCTTCAGAAATTCTCATATGTGCCATTTTGTTTCCCATATGCTCTTTAGAAACTCCCATATGCGCCGAAACAGTCCTCATATGCGCCGAAGTACCTGCAAAACGAAAAAAAATCAGATCTCCAGATGCACTGCCGAATGTCAGAAAACCTACAAGAAAACCTACAAGAAAACCTGGAAGAAAGAAGTCTAAAATGGGGGCATAGGCCCCACGATGGGTGCCAAAAATGTGTGATTAAAAATATGCATAATGAAATGAAGTAAAACAATATTCAAGCACACCAATAAGACATTATATCAAAACAGAACATAAAAAGTAAATAAATGCAAACTCAGTATTTTACTTCAATTGTCATCCTATTGTCCTCTATCTTCAGTGTTTTTGTTGATTCCAGCTTTTGCTCTCAGATTTGTAGGCTAGGCTCAACAAAATGTCTTCCTAAAGAATGAGATTTAAATGTGATGCATGATGCAAGATTAAGCTATGAGATGAAATAAGACTAAGATGATTGAAATAAACATGATGCTTTGATATGAGAATATTAAATGAATTAAATGCATGTACTCTAATTAATTGCCTATTACCAATGCTTGGATTCACACAGGTATTTATAGAGTTTTTTGAATGATTCTGATTGGCTATCTTGATTGATGGTTGTGATAATTCCTGGCAGATCGAATGGTTGAAGAATGATGAAACTGAAGAAAAATAGAAGAAAACTTGAAAACAAGATTTTTCTATTTTTATGACAGAGAAGAAGATAAGAAGATAAGAAATCATCTTTCTTTAAAAGAATAAAAGAAAGATTTAAAAGCTGATAAAAAATGAATTAAAAATTCAATTATTTATTTGTGGATGGCATTCAGCTTTTTTCTTAATTAAATAAAATATTTAATTAATCTTTTAAAAGTAGAAGAAAGTTTATGATAAGAAGAAAGCTTTAATCAAGATTTTTGAAAAAAAGCAGAAGATATCATATTAAATAAAATATTTAATTATGATATGAGAAGAAAACAGAAGATTTCACAATTAAATAAAATATCTAGTTGTGATTTTAGAAAGAAAGCATAAGATCTTTAATTAAATAAGATTTATTTAATTAAATCACATTTATGAAAATAATTAAATTAAATATTTAATTAATTAGAAGAAGAATTTAAAAATAGAAGAAAGAGAAATATTTAAATTCTTAATTAAATCAAAAGATTTAATTTAAATTCAAAACAAAGGATAATAATTTAAATAAATAAAATGTATTTATTTAATTAATTAAGTGGACGTATATAAAAAAATAATTAAATAAAATAAATTTATTTAATTATGAAGGAAGAATAAGATGAATGAACAATATAATTAAATTAATTAAATTTAATCATATGTAGAGGATTTTTAGATAAATTAATTAAATAATAATAAATATTTAATTAATTGCCAAGATTATAGACATGACCATTTTTATGTGTATACACCCACAATATCGAACTAGCATGTAATACTAGATTATAGTGAAGTGACAGTGTAGTCTCGATAGTCACACAATCTAGAGTGAAGTCTCGAACATTCAAACTACTTTGGAAAAAGAGTTCACATTCATTACTTTGAATGAAGTCATCTATCACATACACTACTCAAGGCTGATTTGAATTAAGGCTATCTTAAACTACGCATAGGAATTTCCTTCAATAGATAGTCTGTCATCCCAAAGATAACCTATCCCGGGTGATCCCACAATAGTGGTTTACAATTTTTGGCCTAACTGGACACTGAAATAATTTTTTTTAACTAAATCTTCACTTTCGAGCACCTATAGTTGCTAAACCATAAGGAAGTTGGAGATGATGCAAACTAGAGTTTCTTGAAATTTTGTCTATAGATTCTAAATATATTTTTTTCATTTTTTTTGGAATCAGATTGCACTTTCTTTTCCATCTCCCTTGAAAACTAGATTTTTTCATAAAACAACATTTTAAAAAAGTGACGCTCACCGTATAACGCATAGCTTTTTCTCCATAAAAGATAAAATTCTAATTCTTTCGAATTTAGATTTGTAGCTCTATTATCTAGTGTCGTACTTGATCTACCTGCCCCTCCCATCAGTATAACACATAATTTTCTTTGTATGTATCAAAATTCAATTTTTTTTCTTTGTTTGATCAAGGACTTCAATATCTGGTGCAATAATATTTTTAACTTTTTTTTTTATAATATGCTATGTTTCCACATGTGTAGAACAAAGAGATTGATTTTCGGTGAAAAACCTACATTCACGAGAAATAAAAAATTAATATAATAATAAAATTAAATTTACTTAAAATTATACTTTTTGGGAAGCTTATAATAAGGACTGCATACTTACAAAAAATAAATTTTAAATTAATTCATTTGATCCCCCAAAAGGTAAATCAAAAGTGGTTTTTTATCAGCATTTTGATAGGTGTAAAGGAGACTCCATTATAGGTATGGTTTAAAACTAGCGAGGTTCTATCCAAGAGGGTTTGATTTAAGGTAGTTTGATCAAACTCTCTTCAATTGGAATTCTTTAAATGGAACCTTTTAAGGCTTAAATCATTCTATTTTCTAAAAATATGTGATTTCAACAAAAATCAAATCATCCCAGAAATTGTAAACCAGCTTTGTGGGATCACCTACCATATTAATCTACTTGGAATAAACCTACTTATCAAGTATAGAATCTCCCTCCCATACTGGATTATCTATCCTAGGAGTAAACACAAGCTTTCATAGTTAAATCAATAACTTAGCTAAGTGCACCATATGTGTCTTTCATGTTCAATCAACCCTAGTATATAATACCTATGATAAACACCCATCTCCTACTATGTAGTACTTAAAAACACATTATGAAAATAGCACAAAAGCTTCAATTTCCTTTTCAAGACACTCTAATTTCTCTAGTACACACACTAGAGAGGGCATCTCAACCATGCATGCAAGAAACATCATTCAAAAGTAAAATAACAAAGAAGAAGAGATATCCATGCTTGTTAATGCTTATCTAGACAAATGGCAACAATGCAGCCCTTTCCAATAACATCAAGCTTCATAAAAAATTTCTCAATAATATCCCAAATAAACTCTATCTCTCAATCTGGTAGCTTACTCCTCTCAAAAATATCTTCCTCACAAACTAAATTGAACTCACTCCCTTTCTCTCTCACAATGTAAAATAGAGTATGGCTAGAAATAATGTAGAATTAGGAATTGCAAAAGATGTGTGATCTTATGGAAGAATGTACCCCTTCCAAATTAAATGGCTTAGCTATTTATAAAGAAACTTGGTAACTATTTATAAAGAAACTTGGTAACCTCGTAGCCTACAGTTTAGGCATGCTAATGGACAACAAGCTCCATACAAAGAAACACATGAAACACAACAAAAAGGTGACTACTTCCTAGCTTAATACTCAGCATAACCACCTACAAGACAACTTGCTTATTGACAACAATCTAAAGACTTATTCAATCTGCATATGCTTAATTTGAATTGTAAACTTCTACAAAAAATTGGTTTCTACAGGTGGCACCAACTTCATCCATAATCCTTCTTGTTTGGTGTGGTTTCTTTGCCAAAAGAAACAGTCAATAACCAATTCATAACAATAAGAATTATCGACTTGCATATGAGATGAGTCAACTTAAGCTGATAAATATGTTTGAAAAATTCTCCAACAGATGTAAATATCATAGCAAATATGTTTACTAAGTCAAAGATGATCTCAACACAGGCATTGACTAAGTCCATTGACATTAAACAACAACTCAAAATGCAATATACGTGTTTCCTATCACATGGAAGAAAGAGTGAGAATTAGCTTCACAAAATAGTCATAAGTTATTTTATTGGCCTCTTAAAACATTATTGACCTCTAATATCATAGTCATTATTGATTATAATCAGCCTTTATAGATTGGCTTCTATCATGGTAAGTGATAGTTGATTTAAAACTCATACTTACCAAGCAATTCCATCTTAGCATGCTAAAACACTTTACTTTAAAGTTCCAATACGTGGTAGTCTTATCCATTCCACTTGTGTGCCTCTTTTCATTGATGCATTTATGCATACACTAAACTCTATTTACTCCTTAATCTTTTGAGTTGGAAACACACTATGGAAGTGGCATATATGATAGGTGTAGGCATATAATCAGTCATAAATTCTTGTTCAAACCTTTTTCAAAGTCTAAACTCTTTTTATGGTTGATTATGATATATGCCTACACCTATCATATATGATTGATAGGTGTAGGCATATAATCAGTAATAATAGTGTGTGTGTATATTCATACACATATACTTATATATGTACACTTCTTCGATAAGCATTAACACTTATGAGTGTATTAACATATTCATTGTATATCAATATGATAATCAAGTATTTTGTTTGATATCCAATGATTATGGACTCGTCATTATACACACACACATATATATTAGGTTTCCCTTATCATATCATATCCTCATCGATACATGCATTCGTTAAAGTGTATATATATATAATTGATCCCTTGTGTGAGTAGATTTGTAAGTATTTCTACTTACACATACATGCATAAGATTATGCTCTCAACTCGGATCAATGTATGTGTATACTCATATACATGTATACTTTTTACGTACATATGTATCAATGGAAAACTCAAGATACATAAACCTCAAACACATAATAGCATCATATGATTATAAATATATATATTTATATATGCATTTATACGTATATATATGTAAATATCACTAATGCTATCCCACATATATATATATATATGTATGTATGTATGTATATGCGTACATATGTACTATATATATTTATATCCCAAGTCAATCAAGTATGTACACATTCAGTATACAAATGAATACTAACGGGTAAACATTCACGCACAATAATATATATGTGTGTGTGTGTGTGTGTGTATGTATGTATGTATATACACACTCCTCTATTGATATTTTATGCTTATGTGTGTATTTGTACATATATATTGTATACACCTAAAATCAGTCAAGACAATCAATTAATTAAATACCAATTTTTTAATTAATAAATATTTTATTTCATCTACTTATAAATAAATGTCAAATTTATTTATATAGTTCACTCTTCTAATTCTTCAATCTAAAATCACATTTTTCTATTTTAATTAAATAAAAAAATTCAAAAAATTCACATAGTTTGTTTTATTAATTAATAATCTTTTCATTAAATTTAAATTTAAGCACATGTCTACAGCTTTCCCTCTTGCCATCTCATCAAATCTCACATGTATTTAAATGTCTAATATTTAAATTCCTAATTTGAATTTAGGCACATGTTGGACACTTAGCAATCTCACACACTTGATTCTCCCATACATTTGGCATGTTCATGCCCTTGGTCAAGGGAACATCCTCTATGATTCTTCCATCTCCACTGATAATCTCTCATGTTTGAATCTTGACCATTGATTGTTGCCACATCACAAGATGTTTTAGAAATCCTATAAATACAACCCATTGCTACAAAATTTTATTAATCACATCTTTAGCAACTTTATTATGCAGGAATTTAGCATTGGAGCAATTTGGAGCATTCATAGTTGGAGCATTTAGCATTTAGATTTGTTTATCATTCTAGAACTTAGAATCATGTATTAGTTATAGTTGCATTTTATTTATTATCTTAGATTTCATACAACATTCTCATCATAGCATTTGGCATCATAATCTTTGCATAATCCTCATTTCATCATAGCAGCATTAATATCATAGCATCATGGCTTTAATCACATAGCTTCATGTAGAAATTTAGATTCTTGCATTCAATAAAATATCATTTCTTAGGTTGTTATTCTAACAATCATAGTGCACACATAAAATCTAAGAGCCAATATGATTTAAGGAATCCTTAAGAATAGAAAACAATGGGACGTTTTAAGAGATTTGGTTTGTCTACAATTAGATTATTTTTATGATTCAAATCTTTAATATAATACATCTCATTGTTGTTTGTGTGCTTTATTATTGATTTAATAACTCCCACAAATTCACACACACATAAAATGGTGCCCACCATGGGGCCCAACCCCATTTTCAACAATTTTCTAGAAAAAAATTTATGAATGGGTTGGACGTGATCTTTTAGCGCAATCATGAGTTCTTACAACGCATACAAAAAGTCTTTCAGCACATTGGATTTCTATTTCGGCGCATATGAAAAATCTTTTAGCGCATCGAATCTCTATTACGATGCATCTAGAGTCTCTTTTAGTGCATCCATCGTCTATTTTGATGCATAGAGGGATTTCTATAGTGCATCCATTTGTTTCTATAGCACATTCAATCTTTCTTTTAGAGCATCCATTTGTTTCTATAGCGCATTTGATCTTTCTTTTAGCACATAGGATAATCATTTTAGTGCATTAGAATGATCTTTTAGTGCATTCAATGACTATTTTAGCCATCTATTTAAATTTGTAAAATCTTAAAATTCTAAGAACTAATCAATTTTTTTTTGTGTTGCAGGTGCGTGATATGTCGGTCAAAGACAAACTTATCCAACTACTAATGATTTATGTAGGGGTTGGAGTTATTTAATGCTTTCTTTTGATTAAATTAGGAACCTAGTTTAATTAAAAGGTTAAAGAACCCCTTGTCTTTCATGCTTTAGGGGATAGGCCTATGCTCTCCCCTTAACTGGGTGACTAGAATGCTAGACTCACTATTTTATACTTTATTAACACCTTTAGAAAGCCTACCATAGTGGGAAAGAGTACTCACCCTATGGGAATGACCTAAGTGGGAATAACTAAAGCCAAGTTTTCCAACCCACTATAATCAAATGCGAATTCAAGGAAAGTCTACAATTCAATGGTAGTGTGAAAGATAACCATCCCCAAATCCTTTGTTCTAAAGGTTGGGAGATCTCCTAAAGGAGTTTATCATTTTCCACACCAAACAAAAACCCTTATTATGAACCATAGTGTAGAATCCAACCGAGTCAGTCTCTGAACACTTTTTATATCACAGTGCAAGGGGAGATAAGAATCTACCCCAAGATACTCACCATATAACCATCAAGGATTATTATCCAAAAGAAAAGGATTCATCTTTGGTTAATACCCCAGAAAAGGAAAAACACAGGTGCCCTCTAGGGGGTGATAGGGTTGTGTGAGCTGACATGGTTCTGAGATGTGGGTTGTGGTATTTTAAGTGACCATTGAGAATAGAAAAGTGTTTGATCTATCATCTCTTGTGTTATACCTATGGAAATAAAAAGAATCAGACCAGATTCTTCAATACAAGCTCAATGTTTAGTTACTAGGCTTGACACAATTGTTTGACAACTTGTTGCTATGTTTGAAGTCATAATTCAAAAATAATCCATTCAAAGCACTCAATTCCCAGAGGTTGCATAGTGGAAACCAATAAAAATCCTTTGTTCAACAAATTACACCTTGGAAGGACTCAGATTCATCGATCAAAAGTAAAAAAGTTATATAGATTTGTAAAAAACACTTATTTTTTCTATATTAGTGCATTTATTTCCTGTTATAGCACATTGTTGTCATCTTCTAGCTCATTGAGCTCATTTTCTAGCGCATCAATTCACTATTTTAGCACATAAAACATATGTTCTAGAGAATTCATAGCATATTTGAGTGCATTCATACACTGTTTTGGCACATCAACTACTTTTTTTTATGCATCTAAGTCATCTTATAATGCATAGAGCCCATCTTTTAGCGCATTCACCCTCTATTCCAATGCATACACATAATATTTTAGCGCATCTGAGTAGTCTTCTAGCACATCCATTCACTCTTTTAGTGGATTCAGACAACTTTATATTGCATCTAAGCAATCTTTTGGTGCATTCATTCTCTGTTTTAGTGCATCTATCTAGTCTTTTAGTGCATACAGGCTTTGTTTTAGTGCATCCAATAAATCAAAAACTAGAGAGCTATTTACATCCCCTATTTTTTAGTTTGAACCATAATTAAGGATCTTTTCAAGTACAAAATCATTCCTCAGGTACACTAGAGTCTAAAACTTGTTGAACTGACATTTACAAGTGGAATTCTTCAAACTAAACCAAGATATAAACACCTTAAAGCACCTAAATCATCAAACCTACCACATCCTTTGATTATTGAGTTGATTTTCATCATCAAGATTCGTGATCCTTTCATCACGAAACTAAGTTGTATAATCAGACTAAACTTAGTCTCATCAATAGGATTTTTCATTCTATTTGACTTAGTTTTTATCCTTGGAACTCTTCCAAACAAAGATCAAAAGTTTAGTGAACACTATCACACTTGTATGCCCATTTTAACAATATACCAAAAAAACATAAACTCAAAGAAAAAGAAATTGAAACTCAAACCACCATTGCTGAAATAGATGAGGATCAATTAAATGCTTTAACTCAGAAGATGCAAAACCTTCAACAAAAAATCAAAGGCATACAAAGAGAAACCACAAAGAGATATTTTTTGCCAGACATTTATTCTTATTCCACTGATAGAAATTTGGACATGACATCTTCTCCACCAACAACTACATCATCCAAATTCAATTTCTTTGAATTCTTTCAAAAATTAAATCAGAAGTCCAAATCAAAGTCTTAAAAAAAAAATGATATTGAAAAATATTACTACGTCATGCATCTATCTTCATCTCCCATAAGTCAAAATAAATCTCAAGATTCTTTTACCCAAGTTAATGATTCCATCCAACCACCTTCTTCTATCATATCTTCTACATCCAATGATTCATTTCAATCTCTCAGTCCAAACCATGCTAGCATAGACTCCTTTATACATCAAGATTAAATCATTCTTTCCAATTCATCCAATGATATCAAAATTCTAGAAGTTCTTCCAATCTTTGACCAAGACTTCGTCCCTCAAGAATTCTATGATGATCTCCTCCTTTCAATTTTCATCTACAATAATTCCTTTCCATCTCAAGAGAAAAGTATTCTTCCAATTCCTCCTTCCACCAAATCTAATGAATCCATACCATCCCATGATTCCATTGCATCCTAGGAGCATGATAATTATTCTATCCTATCTAATGATGACATGCCTTCTCATGATCAAGATATGATTTCTAAAGAATCTCACGATTCCCTTCCTCATAAAGATCAAGATAGGCTTCCATCTGACGATGTCTCTTCATTCCATGAGGATGTTCATCCTTCTCAAGATCAAGATATTCATTTCACACCACTACATGATGATTCCACACATAATAAAGAGAAAGTTACTCCATATTCTACACCTCGTGATCCTTTTCCAAGTCAATATCAAAACACTTCATCACCACCATGTCAAGATCCTATCACACCTACAAATTGGGATCCTCCACCTTTATCCACTCCAGTTTATTTCCAACACCTATCCTTTCATCCATATCATATCCTCCGCAAAATGGACTTGCATCTTGTTTCACAAACAATACATATCCCATTGGTAAATGGATGTGTCAAATTATGAACTACAAAGGAAAAGGATTAGGCCTTCATGAACAAGGTATCCTAGAACCCCTTTTTTCTCAAGAAAACCCATATTACCATGGCCTTGGTTATACACCTAAGTGTCCTTGTATATCAAATCTACCATCTATCTTAGGTTCTCATCCTAATCCACCAAACCTACCATCTATCCTAGGTCCTCATCCTAATCCACCAAACCTTCCATCTATCCTAGGTCCTTATCCTAGTTCATCAAACCTTCCATCTATCCTAGGTCCATATCTTATTCCTCAAGAAAAACAAAGGAACACATCCTTGATGCCCTTTCAAAATTCTACCTCAAGCAACTCATCCATGATACCTCCATACCATTTATCTCCATCCATCTCTCCTATTGCTCTTGGAAGAAATTTGGGTGCTAAATGTTAAAAGCTTCCATATCAAAATTCACATGTATCAAAGGATCAACATGTCTCCTTGAAGAGACATGAAAAAATAAAAGAAAAATTGATCCAAAATCAAAATAAAAATAAAAAAGGCCACAAAGGCCCATCACAGTAAAAAGAAAAATTTCCAGGACCACAAAGGTCCATAAATCAAAAGGAAATTTGAAAAGGCCACAAAGGCCCATCAAAGAAAAAGGAAAAATTCCTAAGACCACAAAGGTCCATAAAGAAAAAAGAAAAATCTCAAAGGCCACAAAGGCCCACAAAGTAAATATCAATGTCAAAAGTCATGTGGATTCCAAAAAGTCTCACAAAAGCAATAAAATCTAAATTGGCATCAAAATTTGACAATCCAAAAGCTTCCTCTAATTTACCATCTAAAAATATATCACCTTCCAAATCCATTTTTCCTCCATCACTTCACTACCCTTCAAGGTGTGTGCCAATGTTGACCTTGCAATACTTTCCATCTATCCATCAACAAGCCTTCCCACCTCCTATACATTATCTAACATTCATCCCTCATTATTCTCCTTTAATGCAAGCCTTTGGATAAGTCCTTAGTTCTTCCATCATAACTTTAATAGGCCAACGTTTATGATTCTAATTCCCATTTACCATGGTTTATTAAAGGGATATTTGGTCATGAAACTTGATGCTTAAGTGCTTTTGTCTTCCTATCATGCATATATTATCTTCCACATTTCCACCTTTGATCTTGACAAGGTTAAGGATCTCCTTGAACGTCATATATCTTATCTTATACACTTTATCCATATCTTTCGTACCATATCCTTCACCTTATCCATATTCCATAATTCTTTCTAAATACATCCTTTCTTCCCTTCCTTGGTCTTACTGAGGAATGGGGTAAAAGTACTTGGTCCTTGTGTCCATATCTCATCTAGTTGACCTTGATCATCTCAGTCATTATCATTATCCTAGCCTTCTTCCATTCCATATCTCCTAGCTTATCAAATCCATGTATCATCTTCTTCCTTTTTTCTTGATGAGATTAGGGAAAACATTGGCCATCTCATTCCATCCTAAATGTCATTTGAAAATCCAAAAAAAATCAAAAAAAGATCAAAAATCCAAAAAATGAAAAAAAAAAGATCAAAAATCCAAAATCAAAAAATGAACAAAATCAAAAAAAATCAAAAGAACAAAAATCAAAAAAATCAAAAAAGATCAAAAATACAAAAAAATAAAAAAATAAAATAAAATACAAAAAAAGTGAAAAATCATAAAATTTGAAAAGGTGCAATAAAAACAAGTAATGAAAACCTGATAACAGGCGCTATTTGTGATAGGCTAGCTTTTCCATCTATTTCAGCATGTCGACCATTTGCTTTCACCATTTGCTTTCACTACCAATCTTCCTATCATCAGAAAGCCTCATGTACATATCTTAGCATCATAGTCGTGTCTCACCCTAGAATGGGGGAAAAATCCTGAACTCACTGGTGGAAATAAACTTTAGGCTTAAACCAACAGACAAACATTAGATAGAAAATGCAACAAACACAATATTGATAGTGCAAGGGTATGTGCAGGATCATGATGAGCCAAAAAGTGGCGATATGTAAGTGATATGATGGCCCATGTGGCTGACGACTTTTTTTTTACCCAAAATTGATTAAATGAAAAAAGTTTTTAAAGGAGATTTTTAGCTTTCCACCAATATAAATTATGTTGTACTTTGAATTTAATAAATTATTATTATTCATTTTCTATTTGAATTATGACTAAAGTCCTAATTGATAGGCTGATTGAAAAACATCTATAGCTTTCAAACGATATCAGATTTTTTGAATCCGAAACATGCATCACATTCTATGCTTTGCATACTATAGCATTAAGAAAAAATAAAATTGAATTTCATGAAGTTTTGACCAAGTGAAGGTGGTCAGACATACAAGTTTTTATATTTTTTAAAAGTTGTAATAAAAAAATCATAATTAATTATTTACTTAGAAAAAAATTACAAAACAGTATGCATCACATCGAGACATGAATCCTCTACTTGTAATACTCCTCTATTTTGTTTTTTGGATAGATAGTGTGTCCTTGTTTTCTTTGATGTGCTTTTTGGTTAGTGAGATACTTTATCATGTGTGTGTTATTTGATCGCTATTTATAGAGCGGTAGTCTGTTTGTGTGACGTGGTGTATCTTATTTGATGCTTTATAATTTGACATGTTTTAATTGGTGTAATGATGATTAGTTATTGTAACATGTTATTCCATGAGATATTTGTTTATGATGGAACTGTCAGTCTATGATGAGTGTATTGGTGAAGGGGATAAGATCACATCACTCACTTGCAAGTGCCCTACGATTCCGTGATTTCCTCTTCACGATGTGTTTATTATGCTATATATATGCATGTTTGATATACTCTTTGTTCGTATGTTGATAGGTATAGGACATCGACTCCACCTGATTTCACAGGTTTGAGCCTGTCCATTGGCCAATAGTATTCGATTGGGAGATAGTAGCTAGGTTTTTCATGCCAAGACATCACCCTAGTCATAGTGTGTTGCCGGGTTTAGTTAGGTTAAGTTGTCTCTTTGTTGTTCATCTCTCCTTGATTTTATTTTATTGCGAGTTGGAAAAGGTAAATAAATGACTTTATGTATTTAAGTTGTTTATTAAATAAATCTTGTTATAATGTTAAGAATTTTATTTAATTTATTAATTAATTTAATTTAATTAATAAAATAATCTAATCTTGGATTAGATTTATTTTATTGATTAATTAAATTAATCGTGTTGAAATGATTAATTAAACTTATTTGTGGAGTGAATAAATTAATTGGTTCATGTTGTATTTGAAAAAGTGCATAAAGTAAAAAGATTTAAATCTATTTTGGAAATTAAATGGTGTTTTAAATTATAGTTATTATTTAAATAAATTAAATAGTTAAAGTTGTTTTGAAAATGCACAAAGTGAATGATTTAAATCTATTTTGAAATTTAAATTTTGTTTTAAAGTGTTAAAAGAAATATCTTGTAAATGCATGAATTAAAAGAATTAAATTTATTTGAAAATGAATTTGGTTTTAAATTATTAAAAGTAAGGTATTTTGTAAATGCATGAAAATATCTATAGTGTTGAAAGATATTATTTTATTTTGGAAAAAGAAAATATCTTGGATATTTTAGAGCATGTTGACTAAATTTGGGAAAAATTTATGGGGGATTTATTTTTATTTTATGTTTATTTTATTGGGTTGGGGAAGAATTGAAGGGATTATTCATGCTTGGAGAAAGAAATTTGATGTGAAGAGGAAAGAGGGTTTTCTTGTTTTTGGGAATGCATTTTGGAATTGGAGTGAAGATTTAGAAAGATTTTGGAAGAATTGGAAATTGCAGCTCAACTTCAATCTTCTTCTTCAAGTTTCCAACAGGTTCTTTCTTGTTTTGTGTTTATTGTTTTGAAATTTAGGATTTTCAATATTGAAAACTTGTTGCAAACATATGTGGAAACCCTATTGAACCTTGGAAGAAATTTAGATTGTTGTAGAAAAACAAAATAAACTTACAATAGAAATTCTCAAGTTTAACAATAGAAAATATAGAGAGGAACAAAACAAATCTTTTTGAAA